>JAURVB010000036.1:0-136979 GCA_033002965.1 Piper betle | reverse complement strand
TTAGGGGAGACTTTGTCCATTTTGTTTTAAAAGAAAAAAATTGTTCTTTTAAGACTTTTAATGGATTGGTTTGTTTTGAATGTGGATTGCATATCATATCATTCATCTAGAATAACGTTAGAGCCTAAACATCTCATACATGCATTGAATGTTTGCATCACCAACTTGAGACGCAGAGGGTAGATTCGGGCTGGGTTGACCAAATTTAGTTGATTAGCGAATGGTTTGATCTCCCTTAGTATTTTCGGTTCGGTTCATAGGTGAGCCGAATTGGGGTGTTACAAAACTAAACCTCAGGGTAAGGGCTGGGAGCAAGGACACTGGTCCAGTGCCGCTGCGCCAAGACCAAACCCTAATTCTATATTTTGGCTGGTGAAAGGGCACTGGAGGACTCCTTTGGGCTGGAGGTAGATTGCACACACTTAAGGTTTGCACCATAAAGCGGCCAAGGTGCTTCGAGAATCGTGCCAAAAGTCCTCGCGAGGTATAGGATTGTCTGAAAATGGTTCAAAAGAACACACCAATCTAGACTCACGAGAGATTCGATGCAACAAAAGCTAAAAATTAGTACCGGGATGGAGTACTGTCCAGCCAAGTGGTGCCAACGACCAAGGAGGACTAAGATCGTGGTTGTCACGTACATAACATACCATACATAAACTCATGATGAAATAGGTAAGCAACTTGATTCGGGTCAAGACCGAAGATAAACTAAAACTGTGAGTTTATGTGCAACTCGATCCCAAACTAAAATCTTCAGACAAAATGCCCGAGGTTTAAATATAAGGTATATATATTATATACCATCAGAACGAGCACTAGATGAATCAAAGTCGCACTGCAAAAACTCATTTGAATACTCTGTTGTCTAAAAATTACAATAAATAATAAACAATAGCACAACTTAACACAATCATGTCGATCAGTATGCACGACAAAGAGTGCTCGAAAATTCTCACGAAAAAAACATAGACCTTTGTCGATGATAATAGATGCATCTATCAGCTCAGCACAACAAAAAGTCTAGTAAACATTACAATATAAATATTAATTGAATAGTGATAATATTTGGCTAATAAATCAAGCTAGCTCAGATCAAACCAAATCGAATAAAACCAACTCAAGTTAATTGGGTAAAATCTTGGGCGAAGCTTAGATTTTATAATTTAACAATCAAATTACTTTGCCCACATAACCTATAGGGGCTACATATAGATCGTAGACAAATAAACATGTTACAAATGCGAAATTTAATCAAACATGTATAGTTCAACAAGAAAGTTCAATTTAAAAACGTTCACAATGTTAGCGACGGATATCAAACCATAGAAATGAATGAGTTTGAATTAAATAACTCAAACAAATAAATAAAGAGAACTTATCAAACACAAATGCTTTGTGTGAAGCAAATAATAGAATATATGCACAATTAAACAACTAACTCAATCAAACAACGTAAAAAGAGTGAGGAAGAAAAATCAAACACAAATGACAAAGAGTTTTAAAGATGTTCATAAATCCTACTTCTTTCTCCTATACCACCAAGTCCTTTCTATGAGGAGGTCTTTTAGCTTCACTATTTCAAACACTTGTACACCTACAACAATGCTTGTTCTTCTATTAGCTCTCCATTGAGCCGAAGCAATATGCACACTAGTCCCTTATAAGCTCTCCACCAAGCCTAAGGCAACTAGCAAACTGACTCCAACACCTTATAGCAAAACCACTGAAGCTAGAACTCCTTACAATACCTCAACTCATTCTCCACAGATCGGTGAAAGCCTTCTGTCACTTCAAACACCATTGGAGTTTACAATATAACCTCACAAAGATAAAATTTTTTATCTTTTTACAACAATCAACATACAAAGTGGCTATTATAAATGATCACTAATCTCTCACGCAAGTCCACTTTACACCAAGCTTTGATCTTGCACCTTGGTCTTTTGAATACCTCTTTCAATTACTTTAATATCCTCTTTGGCTCTCAAACCCATCCCCAAGTCTTCTATTTATAGCCAAGAGAAAGATTGATTCATGTTCTGACTTGACTTTGGCCAACAGTCACATTTTATTTGACCAATTCATTTGGTTGGCGAAGCTCTTGCCGATCATTTGAATTCTCTTCAATCTGCTCATAGATTGACGATCCAAAGCTTCTACCAATGTCCCTGAGTATAAATCATCAACTCACTCACCAAATCTTGATCAATCCTTCGATTGTCAAATGCATTGCCAAAATCCTTAGAACACTTTTGTTTAGTTGCTGAACGATCTACCAATTAATGATTTCCTTTACCTTACGTGTGATCAGTTGCCTATCGAGCTGCTGATTCATTTGCAAAAGTCAAAAATTGAGAGGGTATTTTTCAAATCCGTTGAGCTTTCAACTCTTGATGCTAAACAAAGTTTTTGATCATTGTCTTTGTGATTAATCATTGAAACCAAGGGTCCAACATATGAGCTATATAAGGTGAAACTCACCATAATTTTTCCCAATAATTAATCAATATTTATGCATTCATTAATTTAAGAATTGTGATTAAGAATTGCTACATTTAAAATAAGGTCTAATTTAGATGATTTAACTATTATACCCCATAAAACTGGAATTTAAATTACTTTTTTTGAAGAAGAATATATTTAGTTATAATTAAGATTTTTTAAATATATAGGAAATAAAAATAATATTACAAAATATTTATAGGACACATGTATATTTATATTATATAGATGACTATATTATATAGTCATATAGATGCAGATTATCTGAATAATATTTGTTTTAAATGTTTTCCTGTGTATGCATATATATTTATATATATACAACATTCAATCTAAGAGTGGCCTTTTCAAGGGAAACCTATGGCTAAGGAATTCTTACGATGAATCTACAGAAAGAAAAAACCGTACTAGATCAGCTGTTGCCTTCCATTACAAATCCTTCCTCAGTCCACCCCACTTTATAGCACCCTTATGGCTTGCAAAATTTCATTTTATTTTATTTTCTGAACAAGTGCTATTTTCATATAAGGAAGATGTATATTAACATGCTATGATGGTACTTTTGGGCATCTATTATGTTTTTTGGCATTTTAGTTAACATAAGTTACGTGCTCTATAGCGGGTAAAAAGTATCTCAGGGGTCGGGGATCGAGGGTCGAGTCACAAAATGGGTGGTGCAATTAATAGTTTATTTACTTAGTCAAAGCGTGATGAAGCTATTAAAAATGTACGCATTCCTGGCACGTTAATATCCATCTTACTTATATGTAGGATGAACGGTGCAAGAATTTTACACTTCCATGGGCGTGATCTAGCTCGGGACCTTAGCTTAGGTTTATGAAAAGCTACAGCAAGCCACACCATATATATATATATATATATATATATATATATATATATATATATATATATGTCTCTCTTATGGTTTTTAATAATTTTTCATGAATTTAGAGAATCTAAATTTTAAAGCCAAAACAATATCCACCAATAGATTGCATTAAAGGTTGCTATTAGATTATATAGAATTTCCTAATTTGAAACGGCAAAATCATAAAATAACAATAAGAAATATGTAAAAATATAAGCTAAATTGTAACATCCCAATTCGGCTCACCCGCCTGAACTGAAATAAAAAATTATTTGAACATCATTCACATTGAAAGTAGACAAATTCCTTGAACATAAAAACTCATTCATGGTAACTAAGGTGAAAGACTAGAATGATAAATATAAAGACACCCAAAAATTTGCAAACCGAAAATAATATTCTTAACATGATATGTAAGTTTTGCGGGCTTTAAGAAGAAGAGGATCATATATAAATAGATTATTCTTTACAAAGAGAACTCACATTCTTATAAAAAATTCTATAAATTTTCAACGAAAGTAGGACGTTGGGAAAATTTTTACAACTTGCTACAATGTGGAAAATCATTAAAACCAACCTAGATATTTTTCTCATCATGTTCTAGGACTCCAAGTCTTAGAGAAACTTGTACAACCCCGTTAAAACCTGCATACCCCAGAGTATTCCGCTTGCAAAATAAAGTTATCAAAACAAAGCCGTTCCCAAAGTTTCTCCATGTCAAAACACTACACCAAAAGTGAGGGTGTTTAACTCCATACATGATTCATATCACCAAGCACATCATAATTACATACATATTCAAAAAAATATAAAGACGACCACAAATCAAAAAGGCACACGTCATTGGCACATGAACCATATCTAATCCAAACATATAGGCATGCAATGCCAAGGAACCTCATTTACATATATAATATAAAAATATGTCAATAATCGAGTGATCACCGGTCCCAAAATAACTAATAAGGAAAAGTAATCAAATCTGAGAAATGAGTATAAGAATACCCATGAAATTATATCAAATACACAACTACTGAATATCTCACAAAAGGCATAAACGAGAGGTTGCTTGATTGGCCGGACGGGAAGCACCATCCATACATACATAACATAAGTGTAAAAATTTTCCATCGACAGAACATAACAAACATACATACATAAAAGTCCTCTCTAACCTTCTATATTTCTCCTCCATCATGCTCTGATGGCAAGCAAGCTCTAAAATTAACCCTATTGTCATCTCTCCACACATCCATATATGCGTCATTTTTTATGGTACCCTCTCTTGCACACTGCTTAGGGTTTGGGAAGCTTGCAATGCACGCATTATACATAATTTCCAAAATCAATCGAAGGATGCAAACAAAACATATACATACTGTTTGTGCGCGGGATTGTTTGTCCCTGCGGATTGTGTCTTTCTAGTCGGTGTGGACTGAGGCGCCTTTTCTATGTAAAGAAATGGTGCGATAAAAATAAAATGTCACAGGCACAAAATAACATTTAGGAAATTTTACGTGGTTCCTTAGGGTTCAACTTGAATCCATAAGTCAATCCACGGTGAAATTAGAACTCACAATCCACTAAATTTCAATTCCTTCACAAATTACAAATGACGCCTCGAATTTTTAGGGTTCAACTTGAATTCATAAGTCAATCCACGGTGAGATTAGAACTCACAATCCACTAATTTTCAATTCCTTCACAAATTACTAATTTTCAATTTGACTCCATACATAATCTATCCCTTGCAATGCTTTCATGAAGAATTTGATTTAGCCTATATGACCTAAAATAGGGAAAATTCATCTTACACCAAATATTCAAGTTGAATCGAATTGAATCGCTCTCGCTCTACAAGTGAACTTGTCTCAATTGAACTGACTTTTGAGCTGGCTGAGTACGGGCCAGGTTACCAACAACACTTATGGACAAACAACATCAAAGTAGAAATCTAATAATGGGTCTTGGACCCAATTACCCTCCAAGCACTTCTTTCTTTCATCCTTTCAGGAGCAAAGAATCACAACAGCCTTATCCCTTGTTTCAACAGCTTGAGCCAAGCACGAGAGGCAAGATGGTATGAATAAAGTAGGTATAATGGAAATTGTGTAATGGTGGTTATGTTAGTTAGTGAATGAAGGGTAAAACAGTAATAGGCTTGATTTGAATTTGTATAAAAGAGGGGATGATGGACAGATCGGAGGATGATTTGAACAATCTTTGAATTTGATTATGTTCTTTGTGAGGAAGCAATTGTTTGTTCTTCTTCTTCATCTTCTATTCTCCATCTCAAACCCTCAACCAACACATAATTTTCTCTGTTTAACTCTATTTTGATCCATCCATGGCTCCATCAAAGTAGTACGACAAGCAGGGCCAAGGTGGGGATCTAGTACTCAATCCAATTAGTCAGATCTTACCAAATTGGTATCAGAGCAGGAGGAGGGAGGAAAGTCTTCACCAAGAGTGACAGAAATGGCAAAAATGAGGAAAGTTCGATCTCAACTTTTATCTATTTTTTCTGAAATGACTGCAAAATTTGATCTGTTATTAAGTTATAGGAATGAAGTCTTGAATAAATTTGTTACTGAAAAAGGATTGTGTTGAGGCAATTACTCTTAGAATGTTTGTAGATTGTGTTGAGGCAATTACTCCTAGAATGTTTGTAGATCGGGTTGTTGCAGATAATGATAAAATGCAGGCACGATTGTTGCTTCAACAAACTGGTGAGAAGTAGTGGAATAACATGAGTAGACCTGTGAATGATTGTGTTGGTCCGAATATGTAAGATGATTGTTTGAAAGGATCTAAAATGTCTTTCCCTAAGTATGATGGTACTAAAGATCCTATACCGTGGTTTAGCAGATGTGAGAAATATTTTAAATTGCATAAAATCAAAGAACATCTTAAGGTGGATTTGGCTAGTTTCCACTTGGAAGATGATGCACAAATATGGTTTGACATGTTTCAAGAACAACGATTGGAGTTTGATTGGAAGCAGCTCAAGGAAGCTATGAATTCATAGTTTGGTCCTACAGAGTATGAGGATTTTTATGGGGATCTTACAAGATTGAAGCAAGATACATCTGTGAAGGAATATACTCTTACTTTTAATAGGTTAGCCACAAGAGCTGAAAGCATGATAGAAAAACAAAAAATTAGCAACTATACATGTGGACTTAAGGATCAATTATACATGGAAGTGAAATCTCAGAAGCCGACATCAGTGTTAGATGCTCAGGAATTAGCTAAACATTTTGAGCTCAAGTTTGTTAAAGACAACAAATTTTTAGGGAGAGTGGCTAGATGGAGTAGTGATAACAGTTCCATAATGAACAGAAAGAATGAAGCATCCACAAGTAACAATGGGGAAAATGTGGTCAATAAAAGTAATTATAACGATCCTATGGTACAAAAGAAATTTATAGTAAAGCAATTACAAGAAAGGAAGGAATTAGGATTGTGTTTCAAGTCGAATGAGAAGTATACTGTGGGACACAAGTCTAAAAAAATGTTTTGGATTGAAGTGGTACCTGATGAGGAATTTTCAGATGAGGAAGTTAGTGAGGACGAGGATTCTAAAACTGTAAACAATCTCACAGTGCCAGCTATATCCTTGAATGCTTTGACAGGAATGGCTACTTTGAATACTATGAGAATGTTTGGTCGAATAGGAGGACAACATGTCACTATTCTCATTGACTCTGGAAGTTCCCACAACTTGAATAGGAAGGTGGTGCAAAAATTAAGAATACCAGTTCAGAGCAAGGGCAGATTGAAGGTGCAAGTAGCAAATGGGGATCACATGAGTTGTGTGGGCAAATGTGTAGGAATCACATTGGAACTACCAAGATACAAGATGGTGTCTAATTTGTTTGTGCTACAGTTAGAAGAATTTGATGTGGTATTGGGAATACAATGGCTTAAAATGTTAGGATCCATTGTTTGGAATTTTGATTCTCTAACAATGTCATTCAACGTCAACCAAGAAGTTATTGAATTATAAGGATAGGTCATTCCTCAAAGTCAACTCTATGATAAGAAGCAAATTACACATTATCTAAGGAAAAGGAAGCATGTATTACTCACGAGTTTACAATTGAATGACACATCCAAGTCGGTTCAGCAGGTGAGTGCATTGCAGCATTAACAGATGGATCAATTGAGCAAGATTTTGCTAAAGTTTGATTATTTATTTCAAACACCTACTAATCTACCTCAAAAAAGAGTTCAAGACCACTGATATTACTTTGAAGGAAGGGACATTGCTTGTAGCTGTAAAATCCTATAGATATCCCTATTTTCAGAAAAATGAACTTGAAAAATAGGTTAGGGATCTATTGGCAACAAATTCATTCAGGCTGCATCAAGTCCTTATTCTTCTCTCGTGCTACTAGTTAAAAAGAAGGATGGTAGTTGGAGAATGTGTATTAATTATAAAGCTCTAAACAAAGTTACAATAAAGGATAAATTCCCAATTCCTAACATAGATGAATTGCTTGATGAGTTGCATGGTTCTTCCTATTTTTCAAAGTTGGACCTTAGATCAAGGTATCATCAAATAAGAATGCATGAGGATGATGTGCACATAACTGCATTTTGCACACACCAAGGCCATTATGAATTTAAAGTGATGCCCTTTGGTTTGTCCAATGTGCCTTCCACATTTCAAGCATTGGAATGAGTTATTTGTTGATTATCTTAGGAGATTCATTTCGGTCCTCTTTGATGATATTCTCATATATAGTAGTTCTTAGAAGGATCATCTTGTACACATAGAACAAGCCTTGGATAAGTTATTGGGCCATGAATTGTACGCAAGAAAGGAAAAGTGTTGTTTCAGAATGAGGAAGATACAACATTTGGGACATGTGATTTCAAAAGATGGGGTGAGTGTTGATGTGGAAAAAATTGTAGCAATAGAGAAATGGCCAACACCATGATCTGTAAAAAGTGTAAGAGGGTTCTTAGGGTTAGCTGGATATTATAGGAAGTTTATCAAACACTTTGGTACAATTGTAGCTCCTTTATCTGATTTGCATAAAAAGGATGCATATAAATGGAATCAATTGGCAGCAGATTCATTTGATAACCTCAAAACTGCTCTTACACATGCTCTAATTTTAGCATTGTCGGATTTCTTATTACCTTTTGTGGCGGAATGTGATGCTAGTGGGGTGGTCATATGGGCAGTTCTTATGCAAGGAAACAGACCCATTGCTTTTTACAGCAAAATCTTGCATGGGAGACATCTTCTATTGTCAACTTATGAAAAAGAAATGATGGCTTTAGTGCTGGCAGTGCAAAAGTGGAGACATTATTTATTGGGAAGATCATTTGTGGTCAAAACTGATTACTCAAGCCTTAAATTCTTATGGGAACAGCAAATTCACACACTAGGGCAACAAAAACGGTTAACAAAGCTCTTAGGTTATGATTTTACTATAGAATACAAACCAGGCAGGGAAAATAAAGTGGCAGATGCCCTTTCAAGACAATTTGAAAAAATTCAATTTGCTAATCATAATTCAGTGAAGAGAGGAGCCTCAGGACTAGCTGCATCTGATTCTGCTCCTGCAAGTAATGAAGCGCTATCTCTAGTTGCAACTTCAACACCTATTCCATGATGGTTGGCAGAAATTAAGGAGGCATATACTTCCAGTGGTGTGATTCAATCGCTAATGAGGAAGTGTGCTACAAAAGAATTGTCACCAAATTGGTCAATTAGAGAAGGTATTCTTTTCTATAAAGATTGAATTTATTTAGAATCCTAAATGCAGTTGATTCTAATTATTCTCAAAGAATTTCATGATGGAACACACGAAGGAATTCAAAAGACCCTCAAAAAGTTGAGAGCAATTTTTTACTAGTCTTGAATGGTTCAAGAAGTTGTTTACTTGAAAAATTGTGAAGTTTGTCAAAGATTCAAGTCTTCCACATTGACACGTGCTAGTCTGCTGCAATCATTACCCATACCTAACCAAATTTGGACTACTGTATCAACTGGATTTCATCACAGGCATCCCAAAAAGTCAAGGTAAAGATACAACTATGGTAGTGGTAGACAAGTTATCCAAATACAGTCATTTTGCGGCTATCACACATCCTTTTACAGCAAATACCATTGCTCAAATATACTTTGATAACATCTTTAAGCTTCATGGCATGCCAACTTCCATTGTTTGCGATCAAAATGCTATATTCACAAGTCAATTTTGGAATGAGATATTTAGATTGTAGGGGTAGCATTTAACTACAGTTCAACTTACCATCCACAGACGGATGAACAAACCGAAGTAGTCAATAAATCTTGAAACAATACTTGAGATGTTTTTCTAGGGATAGACCGCAAACTTGGGTGAGATGGTTGGCTTGGATAATATTGCTATAACACGAGCTTTCAGTCGTTTATTTGCATGAGTCCATTTGAGGCAATTTATAACATGATCCCTCCAAACTTGTTAACATATGTTCCTAAAATAGCTAAGTCAAGTGAAGTGGATCAGCGCAACAGAGATCAATTATTATATGAGCTTACTGAGAATCTAAAAAATGCTCAAGTACGCATGAAGCATCACCAATATTTGAAAAGAAAAGATGTGTAATTTCATGTGGGACAATCGATTTTTCTTAAACTGCAACTGTATAGGCAGACGTCCATGCATTCAAGAAGAATTACAAAATTAACTGCTAAATTTTATGGCTCGTTCTTGATTATTGAACGCATTGGAGTAATTTTTTACGGGTTGTAGTTATCACTGAATTGTAAACTTCATAATGTTTTCCGTATTTCTCATCTCAAAGCATTAATAAATGCAGACATTAAGATTCAATCGATCAGCTCCGGAAATTAGATCACCTGAAAGTTTCATACATGGAAATTTTGACGGCAAAGTTTTTTTGTAGGGGAGTTATTTGGTATGAATAAAGTATATATAATGAAAATTGTGTAACGGTGGTTATATTAGTAAGTGAAAGGTAAATAAGTAATAAGCATGATTTGAATTTGTATACAATGGGGGATGATGGACAGATCTGGGGATGATTTGAACAATATTTGAATTTGATTGTGTTCTTTGTGAGAAAGCAACTGTTTGTTTTTCTTGTTCATCTTCTATTCTCCATCTCAAGCCCTCATCCATCACATAATTTTCTCTATTTTACTCTGTTTAACTAAGTTTTGATCCATCCATGGCTCAATCAAAGCAGTACAACAAGCTGGGCAAAGGTAAGGGATATGGTACTCTGAATTGAATCAAATCCTACCACAAGAGCCCTGAGCTGCGACGTCTCCTTCAAGCAGCACAACAGCAATGGCAATTTTCAGCAGTGATGATCCTTAGGTAGCAATGAGCAAAGACTTTGGTGGTGCAGCGATCCTGCAACAACAACCAATCTGCTCCTCAACTTTGATAGCGGTGTATCACAACAGAGGTAGGACTCCTCATCTCGTTCTTGGTTCCAAGAAACAGCAGCAAATAACAACTCTTCATGGCTAGCTTCAATTCACAATCAGCAATGCTTCCAAAGGCAACAACAATGTTAACATTCCATACTCATGTGACAGCACTAGATTTCTTCCCCCAACTAGCCTCACAGGACCAGTATCCCCTGTTTGGCAGCCGCCCTCTTCTTCGTGGTTCCAGCAACAATTCCCAGCCACTGGGTGTCATCAACGAGAGGCACGAACTTTGGCAAGGCGAGGTTTCAACAGCGCATACAAAGTGACAGGTTCTCCTCTCCAAGTTCCAACTCCAATGCTTCTCCTTAGCTTGGCTCAAAACAGAGTAACGGCGGGACAAAGCAGCGAGACTCCTTGGCAATGTTAGTGGCTATGTGATGGTTTGGCAGGGAGTGGTTATGCTCCTTAGCAAGTCGGCGCAAAAATTCTCCAAAGCAGCAGGACTCCTATGTCTCCCTTCATCATGGTGAACCCATAACAAGATTCGGCAAGGTCTGAAAAATCTGCAATGGCAGCACGCATCAAAGGCAAAACTCTAGCAGAATGTGCAATAATCGGCAACCAGTAGCAATTGGCGAAGGAACTTCAACAACACAATAGCAACAAGATGGGCAAAATAAAGTTCCAAGCTTTATGGGACTCTGTATCTTCTTCCCCACGGTGGCACTTAGTTCTCTTCCTGAAGACAACAATGAGCAGCACCAACTTATCACCAGCGGCGAGGCGCTTCGGCAGCATTTTGGGTAAGCAGCAACAAAACTCCTCCTAGGATCATCGGCGGCAAGCGATGGCCCCTGGACAGCAATGACGGTATTTGGTACAGCAACTAGGCTTCGGTGTGATTGCGATCGGCGGAGAAGCAAGTTGGCTCGCGCAGCCCTTGCAGCAGCACTAAACAGGACACTCCTCCTCTGCAAGCAGCAAGTAGATCTCCCAGCGCTCCTCGTACTACTCTACACAACGCAGCGATGGAAAAGGTGGCGAGTAACAGTGGCTTGACAGCAATACTGCAAGACTTCACGATGTCTCCGACGAGTGGAAAGTTGGGCTCCTAGACAGTGTGCAGCGATCGGCAAAGCAGCAACAGAGGAAAACTCCAAACCTCAGGGTAAACCTTCCACGGCTATGCTCCGGCGAAACTTGGCAAAGGCGGCAACTTGGCGCGACCGGGGATGACAATAGCATCCATCGGGACTTCACGACGAGGGTGGCAGCAGGACTTCAACAATGACAAAGTCCGGTAAGGCTTCACGACTGTAGAATAAACTCCTCTGTTTTTACCTGCAAAAGAGAAAAAACCACTTTTGGGTAGATCTGTTGCAGCAAGGCTTCACAACAGCGAGCACATGGTAGGCAGTAGGTTTGCTCCACTCGAACCGCTTCAGAAATCCTCTAGGGTGGTGAGCAAGGATGGTGGTCGGTGGAATCTAAGGCAGAACTTGAACCGGGACAAAACTCTCAGCTGTGGCGACGACTTCCCAGCGATAAGTCTAGGCAGCAGCGGTCCTCGGCTTCTGAGGGGATGATAACGAGAAAGTGCGGTAGGCGTTCTCTTTTCAGCGACGGCAGAAAGGGAGCGGGGGATACGCAGCCTCCTCGATTCTTTGTCTCGGGGGTAGGCTTATTTATTACGGATATTAGGGCCGCAATTGACTCAGGCCTCTTAAACTATTTTTCATTATTAACAAAGTTATCAGATAAAATACGAGTTTATTTTATGATAATAATAACTAATGGTTGTTATTTCAAGGATCAATCTATTTAATCTTCTAGATAACATTTTTCCTTATTCACTAATAAATCGACTAATTAAACTCATGTTTCTATAATCAATTTGATCTCAATTCTAATCGACAAGGTATATTATATCGATTCCTTTGAGTAATATATCTTGAAATGTCTGAAAGTTTTTTTTATTTATTAAAATCATTTCGGGTACAGGTGATATTCCAAAAGAACTATTACTCTAGCATCTTTACCCTTGGCTGTGAACCTCCTTTACATTTTTTATTTACTCAACTCTTATATTTTTTACCGGAATCAAAAAAATTCTTTTCAACAACAAACATGAGCTTTCTTTTTCTCCTTCAATAATTAGACATGATTTTTTTTATATGTTGGGAGCCCTTTTGCTCAGTCCTTACCAACATGGAATCATGGCCGGTTTAACTTTTTTACAAATTTCCTTTAGTTTTAAAAGAGCCCAAATATCCTTCTGTAGTTTCAGAACAACCGAAATATCCTTTGGTAGATTTACAACAAAAACCTTATTGTGAGAATCTCTCAGAACTTATCCACGTGAATGGATAAGTTTAAATTTGTACAAACACATACAAATTAGGCATAGGAAGAAAATTTCATATAACATGTGCCAAAGAAACTTCGAGGTGGATTTTGGTTTTTCAAATTTCACATTATGGAATCTCATCCTTTAAGTTTTATAAATCTCTAATTAAATCAATGAACATAACCAAAGGTAGGTGGGATCAAATAAAATGTCACATACCATTTATTACGATTTAAAATCCGATAACAAGCACTCACAAGTTCCAAGTAGTTGATGAAGCAAAGAGAAGCCATAATGAGCTTGATTGGGAGAGCCCCTATGACACACCAATCGGTGAGGTTCACCATGAACCTAATGAGGGACACTAGTAAGACTACAAGAAGAAATTGGATGCATGTATGCTTGTGGAAGTGTGTGCAAAACTTAGCATGCAAGACTATACGTTCCCAACCCTCCATTGGAATGAATGACCAAACCCGGATCTTTTAGAGAGAACACCATATTAAAATGACTTAGCCAACCCAGCTCCAGAAATCCTGGAATTTTTACAATGCTAATAGGTCTACCCAACTCCAGAAATGACTTAACCAATACTTCCTATTTTTTAGTCCATTTAGGCCTAAATACTTGGAGTTTGGCCTCAAATGTTATAGATTCAAACCCGTTGTGTTGGATAGCACTACCCACTTGCCCAGGCCTATTGAAATCTCCAAGCTTATTAACGACACGTAGTAACATTGGTGTGGGGCCCATAACAACTTAACCCAACCTTAGTGGCCTTGTTTATAATGTTAGCCCATGATCTAGCATTTGCTAATTTTTACCCCAACCATTTTCTTTGTCAAGGCCCACAGATCTAGATTTGAGCCCATTTTGACATTGTTTGACTTGTCCAAAAAATTGCCACTTATGTCCATTTGACGAAACTCTAGGTATGAAACTTTTCATTAAGGGTATTTGAAACACCAAACTCTAGCTAAGGTTACCTAATGAGGCTTACACTCCACTAAGTAAGATAATTAAGTCAGTCTTTTTGAATTGTGAATGTATGGTGTTGCCATGTTTTGCGTGACGATGCAATCCGATCACAATTCGGGTTTCATCTCTTTGTTAGGGTATATGGAGTGAGCTTGCAGAGTTTGGATAAGGAGCTCAACTCGTCCAAGTTCGTATGACTTTTTTACTTTATCTCTGCTTGGCTCCATGAGTGAAACTTTCACCAAGTTTTAGACGTAGTATGATATCAATAACATTTTATCGGATCCCTCTGATATCGGGCTATTTAGCCGAATATATTTTACAATTTAATAAAACTTCAATGATGAGATCCTTTAACGGTTTTGGAACATAAAGATTGAGCAAACTTATGATATAAGCCTCTAGCTAAACCTACTATATAAGTATAAGTGAATTTTTATGATTTTATAGTATGGGTATGTATAAATTGTACTAGTACTCCTTTTCACTATGACGTAGTACAATGTAAGTAGGGTATTGCAAATACATCATGTTTCCAAAAATTGTGGCAATATCATTGTTCCAAACCACCTACGTATCATGGCGGGGTGATATATGATGTGAGGGTGTAAGCATAAGTATGTATATATGAGAGTAGTGTGTAAGGAAACTCTCAGGATATATTAGCAACCAAAAGTCAGTAATGGATCCATTTCATATAAATTACCGTTATGACAATGGTTGACCATAGATCAACAGAAGTAGTTAGATCGTAGAGGTCAGTAGTGGACCTATTTCTTATAGATTACTATTATGACTACTCCTGATCATAGATCAATACAGGTAGATGGGTCGTAGAGTGCCTAAGCATAGAAGAAATGAGATGATGGGTATGGTATTGCCTAGAACTCAGAGTGTAGGTACACACAAGGTAGACCTATAGTATAAAACTAAAGTACTAGAATGAATCCATGGAACTCATGACCTTTGACCATGGTTAGTCATAGCAGTTTGGCCAGGAGCATCATCACCTACGTGAAAACTATTAGGATGTATAAGAAGCAATATGAGAGCGATGTGACAGTTAGAAAGCTATGGGTAGGGATGAGCCAATATCATTAGATAGCATATGAGGCAAGTATTTTCTAACTGACCCAAGCATACTAGGCCTCACATTTGTAAGATGAAAGATTACCTAGAACACCACATGTGTCCATTATGTCAGAGGAGACATAGGGGATGTTTGTCGGGAATTACATTTTCCTACCATATTGTAGAGAGTTAGGGCATTGTACAGCCACATGTCCTAGACGACCACCTCAATACCAGGTGCAACAAGCCACAAGATTTTAGGGGTATCCAATATGTCCTGCTTGCTAGGAGTGTCATGTGAGCATATACTGGAAGGGGTATAAAGACTTGCTTACATTGTGGTTCCCCAAGATAGCATGTCATGGCATGCCCTCAGACGTCACCAGTGCAAACTCGACTCATTTTGCAAACACGGTAGTGTAGGTATACCCAACACTCTCTATATCATTTGATATTATGGATGTATGTATGTCTCCATAGATCAAATTTTCTGAATACGTTTGCAATAGAAAACCTAGGTAGTGGTTTAAAACATGACTACTCTTAGGGGGAGGAAATCATGTCATTAGTAGTAGAAATGCACCACCGTTATGATTTGTTTTTATAACATCACCTATATCATAGTTGGCAATATGCTCTGCAAGCAAACACATTTGATATTATAAAACCAAGACAAAGTATGCGAGTAAACTATCAAACTTGGCATACCCTGTTGAGTTAGCAACATACTTAGAAAATAATGAAAGCACGAAGCCATCTCATGAGGCACGAGCTATTAGTGAAGTATGCCAACCTCATCTAGTTCCTCGAGCATAAATAAATAACGATCCTGAATCCCTATGTAAATGTGCGTTGAGGTGACTTCTTGAGAGATTAGTAGTTGTCATGGTAGATCCTAGAAGCGTCGCAAGGCAGATTTTCCTTTTGTCATAGCCTAACACCTTAGAAACTAATGAGTTATGTGTGAGACAAGTAGAGTTACGGTAGGACAATAGTAGCACCAATAGAGATGAACTTTTGTTTGAGGATAATAGGTCACCATAGAGGCTAAGACTGGTTAGTGAGAGAGATAGATACTATAGATGCCACGATAGTAAGGATGTAAAGAGCCACTCCTTAGAATATGAGGCTCAGAATAATACATTTTGCTTAGCCTATGATCGGATCAACCCTATTGTATAGATTAAAAAGATGTAGAAACCAAATAGAGTCGAAGTACATTGTAGGAATAGGGACCTGCTAGGGAAGCATATACGTATGGTGTTGTATGAGATTGTGAGCGAGTTTAATAGTTTGAACTTGACTACCATTTGATTATCTTGACCCCCGTTCGAGTAGCTCATCCACCATCCCATTAGCTCTATTGCAACCCGAGTAGCTCGACTGTTGCTCGAGTGGCTCAATCACTATAAAAGCAGACCTACCACCATTCAAGTGATGCGACCCCAACAAAGCAAGTATGCTATAGTGCACTAGCAGTTGGATAGGTGAGAGTATGGTAGAGTACCATAGTTGTATGGAAGAAACAAGAATACGATTAGGCTATATGACAGAAACTATAAAAAAATGAATAAGGATTGACATGGCACGATTGTATGGTATTGATTATGCTGTATATAAAAATGAGATAAGTAAGGTAGGCAGCTTCATAGTACGATAGGGTAGTACAGAGTTTAGCATCTTGGCAGCCAAATGGACAACAGCTAGAGTACCTGCACCGAGGGCAGAAGCTAGGAGCCATCCTTCAGAATGCCTAGATTGTAATTTTTGAGGATGATGGCCACATCCACGGTATGTGACAATAATGGTAATTGAGAATGGACACTAACTTGACCACCCATATTCTTTTATATATTACCTTATCCTCATACACTTTTCTCATTGTGCAGTTTTAGGTAGTGATGTAGTGATTATACCTTGTAGACAAATTCCTTGGGTGGACACCTTTTAGGCTTCCTTAGCATATCTCATGGATTACACCTTTATCATACTCTAATGTTTGGGCCTACTCATGATACCCTCGTTGTAGGTTGTTCCTTTGCACGATCACATATGACACAAGACCAACTTTACTTCTAGACCACCTCATCTTCTGAGTTATACGTAATCAGTTCTGTTAGATCACTTTTTCCCATGATCACACCTTGGACCACATCCATCCTTCCATGGAGAAGGTAAGTATGATTACATACTCTAGTTACATATCTAGACACATGTGTAATATATGATTTGGACAATGTCAAACTTGCCTTCTACAAGTATGTTCTTGTAATCATATGCTTTAATAGTTAGGTACTTCGAAGGCAGTGTGCCTCATTGATAGTGTATTTCTTTGACCATTGTGACTGATGGCTGTATGAACCCATGGCCTAACAACTTGACAGTAGTATACTTCTTTGACAATGTGTTGCAACTCGATCTTATGACAAATTTCCACATTGTGTACATTGCTGTTTGTTTGCATGATTTCAGCCAATAGCCCTTGTGTGTTTACCCCTTAGGTGAATTTCGGGGACAAAATTTTTCCAAGTGGGGGAGCTAAAATCTAAAATTTTTGCGACTATTAGTTATGATTTGGTCTTGACCATGATTGAGTTGCTTGCCCTACCCTTTTTGTCACATGTGTGTGTGATGTGGTATGTGCGAGCCATGGCCTTAGTCACCCTTGATGCTCGGCGTTACCCGATTGGACACTACATCGTCTTGGTTTTATTTTAGTCGAGTCTAGATAGGTATATGACTATATTTCTCACGAGTCTAGATTGCTTGCAAGTCTAGATTGTTTATCGTGTGTTTGGAACCATTTCAAACCATCCAAGCCATTGTGGGACCCTTGGCATGTGTGTTTAGACCCCTTTTGGACCATCTTAGCCTCTGTGGGACTCTTGCCACAGTTGTCAAGGCTGTTCTGGACACTTTAGAGTAAAAACCCTAAGTTTTAGGGTTTTGGGTCAACCCATACCTTATTAGGTATGAGACCCATACCTCTTTAGATATGGTCCCTTACCTATGACATCATCAAGTTATGCAAAGGTGATGGGGAACTTTTAATTTTCTTAAAACCTGCCTCTCCTTCCCCATTTTCTATGCTTTTCTCATCTCCTCCAACCCTCCTCCCTCCCCTTGATCACTCCTCTTCCTTTTTAACCTCTTCTAGCTCTCTTCAAGCTCTTTAAGCCTAGCCAAGGCCTAGGGCTGTAGGTCATGAGGTTGGAATCTCCAAGAGAGCTCCCATTGGCTCGTTGGAAGTAAGCCCTCCTCCCCTCATTGCTTGTTGTGTTTCTTTGCTGCTAGATCCACCTAGGTTGATGCATGTTTTGCATTTGTTTATGATTTTTCCCTTATAGATAGTTGAGTTAGGAGTAAATAGGTGATGGTTTGAAAATTTTTGGATGTGTAAATTAATTGTTACATATTGTTAAATGTTTGGTGGTCACTGTTGAGTAAAGATCTCGTAGAAAATTCATAAGTCATGTTCTAGAAAGCTTTTTGCTTTTTGTTTACTTTGTTGTGTTCATGTGGTCACGATCTACAACTTTTATGTTCATCTATTCGTGATATGGTTTGTATAATGAAGTAGATGTGCCAAACTTGGTGAAATGTGGCAGCTTTCAAAGTCCATGTGGCCTAGCCGACACATTTCCCCAAATTTTTACGCCTTGACGTAGGTTAGTGATGATGTCCACCTTATGCATGCTTATTAATATGTGTGCAAGCTTGTTCATATAAATTTCTCATACTAAAATAACTACTTAAGGGGCATGAACAAAACCCCTAATTTTCTTGTGTGTATGCTGTTATGTATGTATTCATTGTCATGCTCTGAGCCTGTGCTTCATTGTGAGCTAATAAAAGAGATTAATAAAATCTATAAAAATTATGGTTAGCCTCAATAATTTTCTACTAGAAAACTTGTAATTTTTTGTTTAATTTAAAAATTATTTAGGTCACTAGTGTGATTAGCTTCCCTGAGTGTGCAAGAATACAAAGTGAAACCCTAGTTCCTTATCTCTGGATGTAAAATCAAAAACCTAAACAAATAGTGATGAAATTGCATTAAATTTCCCCCACTTTAGGTTTTGTCTTGATACCACATTAAAATTTGGGAGCATTTAGCTTGTAGATCTTGTGTTACAATTTTGGCAAGCCCAATAAGTCTACTGAGCTTTAGAAATGACTTAACCAATACCTCCCATTTACGAGTCTATTTAGGCCCAAATAGTTGGAGTTTGGACACCAAATCTTACTGGATTTAAGCCCGCAATGTTGGATAACACTACCCACTTACCCAGGCTTATTTGAAGTCTCCAAGCCTGTGAACGATATTTAGTAAAATGGGTGTACGGCCCAAGAATACTATTTCAACACCTTAGCCCAATCTTAGTGGGGTTTATTTACCATGTTGGCCCATGGTTCAGCACTTGGTAACTTTTATACCAACCCTTTAGAGTGTCAGGGCCCACTGGTTCAAAAAATCGTCCAATTAAGTTCGTTTGGTAAAATCCTAGGTATGAGATTTTCTCTAAGGGTACTTGCAACACAAAACCCTAAGGTTACCTAATGAAGTTTAACACTCCACTAAATAAGATGATTAAGTAAGTTTTTTCTAAGTCGTGCATGTGTAGCATTGCCACACTTCGCGTGTTGATGCGATCAGATCATGATTCGGGTTTCAGCTATTTGCTAGGGAACACGGAGTGAGCTCATCCAAATCCTGAGGACACTTTTACTTCATCTTTGTTTGGTTCTATGAGTGAGGTTTTTACTGTGTTTTAGATGTAGGGCAGCATCAACGGCATTTTATTGGATCCCTAAGATGCTGGCCCATTTAGCCAAAATTTTTCCTTTGTTTAACAAAACTTCAAGGATGAGATCCCTTAATAGTTTTCAAACTAAAAGACCCAACAAACTTATGATATAAGCCTCTATCTAAACCTACTATATAAGTATAAGTGAATATCTATGATTTTACGAATATGAGAGTGAGCAGTATGGGTATGTATGAATTGCACTAGTACTCATTTTCACTCTCAAGTAATACAATGTAAGTAGAGTACTTGCGAATACATCGTGTTTTAGAAATTCATGGCAATATCACTGTTTTGAACCACCTTAGTATCATGATGGGTGATATATAGAGGATGTGAGAGAGTAAGCGTAAGTATGTATATATGAAAATACGAAGTCGTTGATTTGATCCGACATGTTTTATGATATTCGGTCGGTTGTCGGCCCAAACTTAATGCCTTGTAATGTATTCTAAAAGTTTTATAATTTCTCGTGAGTATTGATATGCTCATCTACCAATATGGTTTTATCAATAATAATTTTCGGACCGGTGATCAAACTTATTTTGTTATTGATAGTTTTCCCTATATATATGTAGGTGATTGTTCATGTCTGTGACAGACGAAGGCGTACAAATTGAGAGGCTCATAGCGGGACACGGTACATGTATTTGTATTGTGCTGAATTTTGTGTCGGACCCATGTATTTGGGCTTTATGACTTATGTATTTAGGGATTTTAAGACTTATGTATTTTGAGAGCTACAGGTTACGTAATGTTTGTATAATGGGTGGGTGTCCTAAAGCTTATATTAGTGTACTTGATATGCTACGTGCAGCCTGCGATTTATTATTGTATTATTATTATCGTCGTGCAGGGTGTTAACTTTGGGGTATTTTAACAATCGTGTGCAAGGTGTGAAAGCTTCAAAGTTTTAGAACATGTCGAGGGGCAATCAAGGCACGCAAGACGTATTTAGATGCAACTGTGTGTGTGATAAATGAACTTGGACTGGAAGAGCTTACAGTTCCTACTACTTGAATAGTCCACTTGAAGACTGAGTATTAGGGTTTGATGCCTTGACAAATGATGATGCCTTTGTGTATTTAATTTCCCTCTACGAGGTATGTGGAATAGATAACCACGACCCCATTTTTACTATAAGATTAATATTTTCTAAGAATAAGTTACCTAACTCAAAGGTTGAAACGAAGTATAAGAACTGGATCATGTCTACGCATTGTAAAAAGCACAACCTCTTAGCTGTATTGGAGGTGTTTTCTTCGTATAGCTTGAAGTGATCATTGTATATCACCCTCCTAGTTGCAGGGGAAGTACTATCTCTCTTATGACTCAGATCACTCATATTAAGACCACTTATGAGTAAAAGCCTTGTTAAGATAATATGATTAACACTCATTGTGTATGTAAGCCATGTAAGGTTACCGTCTTAAGCCTCATTGAGGGTTGACATCCACTTCTATAAAGTTTGTATGCTAGTAGTCTAATGAATAATTTTTTGAATTATAACATTAATATTCAATCCATTCCGAATCAAAGTATTACAATACATGTCCTAAACAAGAATTCTATAAAAACATTATGATTTGATAGATAAAATCGGGAAAAGAAGATGACATAATATAAAAGCCTAGCCTTTTCTTTTCCCTCCCAACGTCCCTTAAAAAACTTGTCTAGGGAGACATTGACACATTCTCTCTAGATATTAAATAGGTGGTGCCTAGTAGGGGTATTTATAGGCATCTACTCTATTAATTAATTAAATCCTAATACAGTTGTATTTAACTAGAAGGGAAGCCTACTTATTGCTACCACCCTAAATAAGAGTCCTAAAACACAATCTCAAACCTTCTAATTCACCGCAATTTTGTCACATTAAAATTCTTCTATTTATGGAATTATAAAAAATCAATTCTACCCTTCTATATCATTATCTAATAACCTATTCATAAGGTCAACTAGGAATGATCATATCTCATTCTCTAGAACTCGTTTTTACTTGATTCTTTTTTTGTTAGATTCCCTAGGATGTTTAATTTATTCTTTCAAAAGTTCAAAAATATCAAACACGTGTGCTAGGACATATAAATTTTTAAAGTTGTCATTTCTAGTTTACATGATCTAACCATACTCAATTAATTTATTTAATCAATAAAAGTTGACACAACCAATAATCTCACAGCGATGACAACATAATGTTCCTAAATGGTTCACTATTATTTTCAAAGATGACCCTTTGTTGAACACGTGGAAATCATCAATGAGGGGGCTAATGTATATCAAGAATTTATCGGCCCAATTTAAATTATCTGGCCCAAGAAAACTAAATGAGCCTCTAAACGCTAAACTCAATCTGATGAAGATTTGAGACTCAAATCAAACTGAGCCCACATGGGCAATATGGTAGTTTGAAATGCCTAAGATGCATATAAAAGAGATGCCCAGAAAAGTCCAAACAAATACTAAACTCTACAACTGCCTAGATCTAGCCCTAAAATCCTTAGCTAACACAATCAAAAAATTTGTATACCTTATGTATATGCTAATAACTCATGCTCTATTGTAGCATAATTGAAGCTATCATTTGTATATCGGGTATACTCTACCTCCAAATTATACTCATACGGCCATCTAGGCCCCATACACATGGTCTAAAAGCTAAACTAACTTGAGACTGACCCAAACCAGGTAAGGCAACAAATGGGTAAAACCCTAACCTAAAGCTGACGTTTTACACTAGTTGAGAACCTCTTCAAAATTTTTTGTGTAATGTTTCTTCTCATTCTCTTTGTGTGCTTATTCTTATACGTCTTCACTTGATTTAACACACTTCACTTAATTCTCTTGTATTTGACAAATTCATTTTATAGAGTTAAGTAAATCATCACTAAGTGAACTTGCATAGTTTGATCCATTCGACAATGCAAGTGGCTTTGTAACCTTGATCTTGTATTGCCTCAAACATAATCTCTCATTTGAGTTCATTTATATTTGTTATTGCCTTGTTCTATTATTTTTTATGTTTATTTTATTATATCCCATTGTGATTAAATCGCTTTTACTTAGTTGTCCACTTGCAGTTTATGCAAGGGTTTATGTATCGTGAGGATCTAACTCTTTTATTGAGTGTATAATTAACTCTTTTCTACGTAGAGGCCTTTGTAGTGCATCACTTCCTTAAAAGCCTTTACGAGGAATTCAATTGGGAGACCCACTCACCCCCTACTTATTCATTCTTATTACATGGCCTTTCTCTCACATGATAAATGAGATCTACACCAAGGGAGAATTTTTAGGTGTTAAGATTGCAAAAAATATCCCCATTGTGTTTCACCTTTTATATTCATATGATAGCTTACTCTTCTCTAAAGCTGTTTTTGGGGATATTGATAACATCAAACAACTTCTTCGTCAATTTACTCTCATATTTGCTCAATCTGTCAATTTTTCCAAGTCTAGATTGATCTTCCCGAACAACCTTTGCTCTGCATACTAAAATAAGTATATCCTGAACCGTGGAGATGAAAGCAATGCTCAAAGAGAAAGCAAGTGGTTTGACCCTATTGGCTAGGTTGTAGATAAGATATAGGGCTGGAATCATTGTTATATCTCTCTTGCTGGAATACCTACCTTACACAATCAATCTCAAATGTCATAACAAATTATGTGATGAATTGCTACACGTTATTGAAGACCGTTAAAGCCATCGACCTCAACCAAAAATGTTACTGGTGGGGAAAGACCAGTAACAGGTTCTGTCGGCTTTTAAGTTGGAACGATATTTGCATACCCAAAACTCTTTGGTGATACTGAGATTTGGAACTTAAGCACCATGAATATTACTTTCCTTTCAAAACTTACAAGGTTAATTATCTTTAATCCACAATCCTGCCTCACAAAAATCATTTGTGCAAAATATGGGAATTCTACAATTTGTGGACCTACTAGCCTTATACCTTTCATGCCATCTAAACTTCTCGAAGGCGATTCAATCATAGCTTAAACTTCCTATGACATGATTCTCTAGCAGATTAGAGATGACACTTCCACCGCATTTATCCCAAGATTGAACCCAAGATACCAACACCTCATCTCCTCTCCTTTGTTCCCTTGTTGGAAAAGAAACTCTTAGAACAAAAACAAGATTTTACATTTGCTCGATCCTAAAGATTTTTGTTGTCATTCTTAACTTGTCACATTCATCTCTTCATAAATAAGAAACAAGTTGATTTGGCTACATACTCCATTTGGGCAATTCACTACTAAAAGTTCATATTGGCAGATATTTAGTCTCGCAAAAACTACCCCCACTTCCATATGGAGCCAAATGGAGGCACTTGCGATACACCCCAGGATTGCTCTTCCATACTAAATATCTTGCCTACTTTAGGAAAACTTGATTCTCAAGGCTCAATTGACATTAATTTCTGCCCCTTCTTATGATTTTTACAGACCCCCATATTTTTATAAACTACAAGTTTACTGAGTCCTTTAGTTTAATATATTGGGAATTTGATATGATACTCTATCTTGGAATTCAGGCCTGAATACTCTTTTCTCCTTCATTTGTTTTTCTTGCAGGATGGATTAATGCTTATTCTTAGGTAAATTCTTATTACATAGAAGCAAGTATTTGGAAATGTCAGACTGATCTCATTTTCAAAAAACACAAATGCAGCTGATGGACCCTTGCAAAAAGTCACCTATTTGGCTGAATCTTGCTCTAAAATTCTAGACATTTGGGTCCGCAACCTCAGTGAAAAAAGAGAGCTTATACCCACAGCTTCAAGTATCAAACTTCCCCGGTAAAACAATACAATTGAATTCAATTCAGTACACAACTATTAAAACAAAGGCAAGATTAAAACATGGGATTCAGTATTGCCAAAGAGCAACTCCACAAGGTGAAATTTGACCGGAACAAAATTGCAATTTGTCCAGGCCGCGCACCAGTACGACACAAGCTCATTTACATTATAGCCTGCAACGTGAAAGTATAAATATAAGCATGCACATATAGGAACAACCAACAAGGAAACTCTAAAATAGAACAATCAAGACAAATGTACAAAACTACAATCAAGTTGCCAATAAGCATAAATATAAGTTTCCATGGTTCAAGTGATTTCATACTAAACCTGGCTGGTAGCATCATACAATTACAGGGCTGGGTAAACCAATCAAAGAACCAAGTTCTTGTTGAATTCCTTGTGAGCTATATGAACACACACCTTGCTGCAATCACCAGATAAAGTAATAATTCCAAAGAAGAAAGGTAACTACAATTTGTATATATACCATAATAGGGATGACCCCAAACCTGATCTTGGCAATATCTCCCAACCGTATACGTGTTCTTCCTTGTAAAAATCTGTCATCATGAACAATGAAAACAACTAAAATGGTCTTTTCTTAAGAACAATTGATAAGAAAAGATGAAAAAGATGCAAGTTTGAAAAGAAAGTTGTTAGAATTTTACAAGTGAGATACAATGTGCAATGGGCATTTTAATGAGTACAAAAACCTATTCAGCTTGAATTACATTTGAAGAATCTTGACTAGGGCTCTAGCAGCCACCTTTCGCATTGCCAGAAAATTCTTGAAGCAAAAGAACGACACAATGCAACGATATAATTTTACAGATTCATACAGAAAACAAAGACCACCAGCCCTATCCTTCGTATACAAGTATCAAGGAGTTAAAATTCCCCATCTCCATTGGACAGGCAAAACATAGCCTATTCAACTAACGTTCTGTTAAAAATCATGACACCACCCTGGTCTCTCTTTTCGCAGGCAATGAACATTTTGCAAAGCCACCACCAGAATCCTGCAGGATAGCGTGGCTTTGTCATTTCTCTGCAGTAACTGGAGCTTGAGGAGCTCCATCAAAAACTTGGCTGACCAATTAATCTTGTTTTTAATCAAAAAGTTACCACAGCATTGAAGCTCCACCATTGAGGCAAACAATATGCTTGAGCAAAATTGGGAGTTATGAGGAAAGTGCAAACAAGTAGCCCATTGAAGGGGACCACAGTAAGACATTATCCATCAGGTTCTTGCTTCTCCTTCGATAAGCAACCAATTGGAACATACGCAAAACCTTTTGGCAACCGTTGATTTTGGATAGAAGCTTGATCGGATGTCATAATCATTTCTTTCTGCAAAGTCTCAATGTGCTACAAAACCATCAAGAAAAATTCATTCTTCCTATACGTCCACAATCACGTAAATGAAAAAAAACCTCATTACAAACATATTTCGCTTTTCACTAATTTAAAAAAGAATCATTTTCACAGTTTACCCACTCTGGTAAACCATAATTAAACATGGTTACGGAAACAAATGAACCAAAAGCAGTTGAAGCATAAAAAAATTAAATTTAAAAATAATGCTAAGAAACAAATGTCAGCTAAGAACATAGACAACCCAGAAGACCAAGCTCACAAGAATTCAAGTAGACGAGAGTGAACAGTATTGCTTTATAGCAGCATAAGATGCATGACAAAAAATACCAGCTTTGTCCTGCCATACAAGTTCCTCTTAACTTTAGGCAAAGCCCAAGTACACATTCAGGTTGGTTGACTTACTCAGAACTGACTATAAAACTAATTTGCTTAAAAGATATAATCATCATCATCAACATTATATCATTAAATGATTTCTTTTGAATCTAAATCAATTGCATAAAACCATATGAAACAATGTAGAATAGTTGTCTTGGAAAAAAGTAAAAGATATTAACTAAAAAGATTTAATGATACCTCAGATTTAACCTTCTCTCTTACATTAAAAATTTTAATCTATCATTCAAATAGAAGAATGTGCAAAATGACTTTTTTGCTTTACCTTTCTAGCCTTGGACTTCTTTTCATCATCCTCCCCAGCATTTTTAGAGGGAACAGAAGTAAGCCCATGAAGGAGTTGCTTTCCAGAAGATGAAATTCTATCACTTTTTCTCCTGTACTGTCGTTGAGGCACAGAACTGTCATGCATTCTTCCATCGATCTCCATATTTTGTGGATACGGCACACAAAGCTTGCTAGAAACAGTGCTGTCGACTGTGATATCATCAGAGCGCTGAATCCCCTTACTACAAGGCTTGTTATCCTCTGGATGAACCTTCAGTGAGGTAGTGACACTCTCCGAACTGGCATCAGGAGGCAAGCGAGAATGCACAAAAATAGAGAATGAAATGTAATCCCTCTTTGAAGAAAGTATATCATGCGAGCAAATAAGTAACTCCTGCACCAACAAAAACACAACAAAAATCATAATTCATACTAAATAAGTAGATAAAAATGGTAAATTGGTTTCGTGAAACTATATTTCATGATTGACAATTAATTAAGCAGCTCAAGACAATCCTTACTACCAGCAAATCATCTTCTCACTTGCCACCAACTTAGGAAAATAATTTTGAAATAATTATGACAATAATTGAGATGATGTCATTGCCTGAGCTTTCTCACAAGTACAACCAGTGCTGACAGATATTAATGACAGATCAAATTATAATTCTTCCTCACTGTCTTCTTCCAGCTAGGTAAAGACTGGGGTCCACAATATTGGACATCAGTATCGTGTTGGCCAACCACAAAAGAGGACAGAGATATGTTGGTAATCTTTATAAATTTCCCCATAAACATACATGTTATTCATAAATAATTCTAGAATAAACAGATATTCAAACACAATAATTACATTAATATCTACTCTTATTAATAAAAGGAGAATTCAATATTGGACTCTCATTAAAAGTAGTAGATTTAACCAATCAAAATACAACAAAAATAAAATAAAAAATAAAAAATCAAATTATTATAGTTTATCTTCTTATTCAAATAAGATATATATCTTTAAAATCAATCAGATATATCTATACCTAAGATATTACATTATTAAAATCTATCTCATTTTATAAAATTAAAATTTATCTACAGCATAAGTCGAGCATGGCGCAACACCTTGCCTAGTTTATTATAAAAGAAACAATTGTCCTAGTATTACATCCATAAACATAAAATTTAAAATTTAAAATGTTTTCCTACCATTACACACCATTTAAGTACATTTCATAAGCATCATACAAATAAACTAGGTCATATGTTTTGTCATAATAATGCTAAAAATTTTACATCATCATAATAATTTCCAAACCACATTTTGCCACGGTTTACATATATAAATGTACTCAATGACATTGTTTAAATGTTCATAATACAAAATGAGAACTGGCCAACTTTTGGGACAAGACATTTTGAAGCAGAAAACTTGCATGAAAAAATTATCATATTTGGATATTTTGAAGAGAGGGAAACTTTTCCTTCGTATTGTGGTCTTATGATCTATGGGTAATGAGACGATTAAGCTAGTTGCGTTCAAATGTAAGTTCACAAACTGAAGATCAAAGAAGCCTGATTCAATTCAATCCTCGATTATAATGGCATATCTAACTCAATTCTACAGCATAGAAGCATCTATAAAGTATAGGGAATACATAGGGGAGAGAATGGACAAAAAAGTGGATTTGAATGTGCACAGAATTTCTGATAGAGAAATCCATCATAAGTGCATTATATAAACACCTCAGATTACCATAAGTTCAGATTCCATTGATGAACCAATCTGAAATGGCTAGTTGCATGATAGGTTGTTCTTGTCAAAAATAATGCTTAAGCCTAACAAACAATTTCCTCTGAACATAAGTTAAAACTACAAGGAACATAAGAAGACACAACAAGAATGATATTAGCAGCATAAAATTACCTTCACTTTCTCTCTTCGAACAATCCGTTCACAAAGTAGACGTAACTTCTCAAGTTCCACCTATAAAGAATAATAAAAAATTTGAGAACTACAGAGTTCTGAGAGTCTATTTATAGAAGATACAATGACTTGCAAAGGTAGCAAACATATATTGAACATATAAAGAAGAATAGGAAAGTCTGCCAATGGCTAGGCTTCTGTGTGTTCAAATTACAAACTATCGACAACAAATGCAAAACACCAAGCATAACATGAGTTCATATAGATAATTCCGATAAAAAAACAGTAATCAGTTAACTGGAAAGAAATAAACACACTTCAACCCCTGTAGAAACAGCACCAAGGCTTCTCATGTGCAGGCAACAGAACACATCATTTATCCTTAAAACAGCATAAGAAAGGGCATTCTCTCTAGATGAATTATGCTTAATTGAATGGCTTGAATTCAATGTCTGCATTGGCCAACAAAAACTCAAGAGGAAAAGAAGCATAGGATTTCAAATAGAAATAATAAAAACCAGAGTTGGTTTTTTCTTTTCACTTTAAATGAAAAAAACAGTGCTAGCCATTTTTTAATTTGTCTCACAACCCACAAGGGTGGCACATTTTAATTGTTGAGTAGGTCAAGAACATAGTTTCAACAAACTCTTACCATTTCTCAGATATATAAGAAGCAACCCACATTTTTTCTCTACAACTATTAATGAGGTTAAAATATAGGGAAAAGCAAATGAATAAGAACATAACATGAGAAAGCATCCTTAGCAAATAATAAAAACCAATAAAGCACATAGACCACAAAGTACAAAAATAAAGGTCGCACTCACCCGTATTTGCTTTAGTCGTCCCAGCACCTCAGTTCCATATTGCTGATTTTCCTCCTGCAAAACAAATGACTAAAATCTAAAAGAATGCACCATAAGTCCACATTATTGACAAAAAAATAACTCACCTTCTCCTTTTGCTCCAAACTATGCTTTTCACAATATGCCTTGTGTTGGGGCTTGCCTCCACCTGTCATTAGCTTCATGCAAAAGCTCGCTCTTTTCCCACAAAGGGGGTGAAATGTAGTAAGACAATGCCCATAACTACACTGCAAATGAAAAGAATAGGTATATTAGAAACATCACCACCCAACAAGAAGAGCAAGAAATACATATAATGAAGGATAGGTATACCTTGATACAAACGCCAACCTTTCTTTGACATAAACAGCATAAATCCCTATCTCTTACAATCGAATCCTGGATAACAAGACAAAAACAAATTCTTTAAGGTACTTTTTTCTTCAAAACGCCAAGATTTGCCAAAAGAGCAAATTTACAAATAATAATATGAAGTTCAATAAAAGACAATAGCTTCCTCACACATACCATTCCTTCAACAGGATAGGACTGTCCCCTCCGAAACATTTGGAGTATCCACTACATACCAAAACAATAATTATTAAGTTAAGAAGAGAGAATCTAATAATAGAAGATATGCAGAAGCCCTACCTCAGAACAAAAGGCATGTACCCATTGTCCATCATTTGATTTTCTAAAAGCACCAGAAGTCCAGCCACACAATCCACAAGTCCTTTCATGACTAATAGTGGATTGTGAGTCTTTATATTGCATTATCATCTCTTCACATGGTTCACAATACCAGGGTCCGCTAGGATCTTTTAAATTTTGATAACAACCAAGATGAACTGCAACCTGAGTACCGCACACATTAAATATTTCTTAAAGAAATAATTTATGTACTAAGTCATAGCTACATCAGAGACAAAAGATGTAAGATGTAAGAACCTTGCAGCTGCCACAAACTAGAATACAATTCAACATTGTTTCCCCCCTTCCACAAATGTCACAAGATCTTTCCTTATTGTCAACGTACTCAGAGGTCAAACTCGTAAAGGCATCTTTTGCACGTGGTACCAGCTGAGAGCGGCTCAGAATCCTCCCATACCTGACATTACCTTTCAGAAGGTTCTACGCAAAAAAGAATAAATGAATTAACATGATTGTAACGAAAATCAACATGCCCACATTCTTTGCACAAGCATCTATTTCTATAAATAGAATACCTAATAATAATAACGATAATGATACACTTTTTTTACAGAACAGCATAAACATAATTTGATTAAATTTGTAACCCAAACTACCTGGTCCCAAGATTAATAATTATAAAGAATTTAAATAACACAAGGGTGTACAATTACACATTCTAAGGACTAGGAGCTGAATTGAGCTGTGATAAAAAGTATGAATCAAGTACACAAAAAAATGACTAGTCCTTTCACAATAAAAAGAAGTGCTAGGAACACAACTGCACTCAGAAAAGGGACCAACGAATGAAAAGGGGAAAAGAGGTAGATGCGGGTTACTATTTTTCAGCATAGCTTTTAACTCCAATGAACATCATCATGATCACTCTAAATTAATACAATCAGGATGGAAGGGGCAGAAAGATAAAAACCTCTTCAGCTGAAGAAGTAATATCATCATGAGCATCTTTTCTCAGAGAAGACATTCTTGGAGAAGCTGTCACTTCTGCAGCCGCAGCTGCCAAAACAGCCTGAGCCTCTCTATGTCTTTTTCTTTTCTTCCCAGTTTATTTGCCTCCCTAACCCTGGAAAGAAACTGATTCATTAACACTGTATCCCACCGTTGCTTTCTCAAATATTCCAGTTCATGTGACAAATTTGTCACAACCCTCAAGATAAGTTTTTCTGCAAGACAATCGGGGAAAAAATGAATGAAGAGAAAATTTTCAACTTAAAGTTACCAAAAAGTCCGTATTGGTAAACATCAAACCACATAAAGATATACTCCGACAAAGTACATATATCCACTTCTCAAAAATGAAGTTAAGCACCCATGGAAGATGTGATGATGATTTAGAAAAGCTTCTAGATTAATATGCACAGAAATAACAATTCATAAATAAAAATAATAAATAATAAATAATAAAATACTAATAAAATAAATTGTGACGCATGAATATGCTAAAGCCCAGAAATCACATCGATGCATTTCGATTGAGTCAAACACAAACTAGAGTGAGACAGCAAAATCCATGTCGTTAGCCTCTTCCTTTCATCTTTCTCATCTAACCATCTTCAATAATTCAAGTTGAAGTTACAAATCCCTTCCTTCCACTTTAACTAGTTATGGCATTTTTCAATTCTAATTCCACATCTTTCCTTCCAAATTCAATCCACATCCTTGTGGACCTTTCAAAACCCATTTTGTGCCATTAGAATATATGTATCATCTCTCTTCCCGACAGGATCCAAGAGACAAAATTGGACATGCCCACATCATCATAACATGCTCACATTTTGATATCAATCAGTTTGACTGCCATTAGAATATATTTATCATCTCTCTTCACAACAAGATCCAAGAGACAAAATTGGGCATGCCCAAATCATCATAACATGCTCACATTTTGATATCAACCAGTTTGACCTCCAACTGTGGATGCAAATACTATTGGAGATTTGGTCTCCCTCAGACACCCCTCTTATCAACATGGCTTCATTTAGTAACCCAACATTCAGTTCCATTTAGTAGTCCAACATCCAGCCCCATATAACAAAGCTAGCAGTATAGCAATACATTATAATTCTACTCGTTAATTTAGTAGGAATCTATCCATAAAAAAGTACACCAGAAGCATCTATCCATTTTAACCCCAGCCACTGTCCAATGAGTAATCCATTTTAACCACCAACCACTACTCTCACCCCAAGCTGGGTCAGCTTGTAAATCTTTGTTTTGCCATCTCGACTATAGCTCATAGCAGAAGTCCTCATAGGCCTAGAGTTTAACTTCACTTGCAACCCATTTGACCTCTACTTAAGTCTCTTTGATAAAATTGTAACTCTGAAATGGATGATTGCTTGAAGGTAAGAATGATAGAAAAGGGTGCAGTATCTATGGCAAAATCAAAGTGCAAATATAACCTTCAAGTAAATAACTGTATTTATAATTCATATAAATAACATAAGAATTTTAAAAAAAATCAATAACTCGAGTCAGCAACTTCAATAGATTGTATAATAACACTATGCAGAGCAAGAACCATCAATATTTAAAAATCAGAGAAATAGAAAGATCACCAGAATGATGATTATTTGCCATTAAACTGTCTATTAGCTTATTTTGGAGGTAAATAATTTCTCCTTCAACTTCATCCTCAGAGAGGGAACCCAATATTCCCATCTTTGGCTTCATTAACTGATCTTCCATTTCAGGGATAGTAGAACATTTTATATAGCCATCCTTACACCGGCTCTCAGATAGAGATACAATGACCTCCCCTGTCTGTCAAGTAAAAGGATGGAGCTTCTCACAACCATACATATATTATATGTAGTCCAGTTATAAATAAGAATTAGGGCAAAAATCACCATTGCAGCCTTCAGTTCTGGAATTTTTCTCTAAATATGCACATTTGTTAGCCTGCAACAACCTTTTATAAATAAAAGGGTGAATATTGGAACTGGAAGGGACTTGATCTTGATCATACCTAAACAAAATTCCATCTCCTTAAAGTTCATATAAATAGAGGCAAAAGAAAGTATAAATTGTACATCACGCATGATAAAAAACAAAATGAATTAAGCAGTTAACATAAAGCTATGATTAAAAAGATAAGTTCAGTTCCATCAGAAGAATTTTATGGTTATAAAGAAATCCAAATTCCAGAAAAGCTAAAGAAAGGGCATGGGAGGAGGAGGGAGGAAGATTAGCCAAGAGCCAAATGAGGTCTCATGTAACAACATATTGATTAATGAGTGGGTCCTCTAATAAACCAATTGAACAAAATTTTAGCTAGTGTTCTATATAATTAAGTAAAAAAGAAACTATAGTTAATACCAAAAATGAAAGCGCATATAACAATCAAAGTATTTTATGCAAAAAATAATCCTCACACATAAGAAAAGTTTCTCATTTTCACCAAAATATTTTGAATATAGTCTATGTGGCCGGCCTCTGAGACGCAATGACATCCACCATTGCAATCCTTGCTCAGAAGACCTAACCCAGATGGAATTTTTAATAGCTCCACTAAAACAAAAATCCCAACTTGAGATAAAACCTTAGGACATTTCTCAAATCTTGGTGAGAACTCATGCTAGAAAATAATATCTTAAAATGGCCAAATAACAGAGTAAATTACCGGACTTATACACAATTTTTCAGCAAACTTTGTCCATGGCTGAATGATGCCAAAAGCGCATAGCGCACACAAAACATAGCTGCCTAATGGCAAGGATTGACATCGAACTGTTTCCTTCTTCACTCAATGTCATTAAGTAAAAAGTTGTGGTATATTAAACACAATGTTGTCAGAGAACTGTTTCACCATTAGGAGAAGCACTTTACTTCAGTGTCAAAAGTAAGCATGCCCTAAAGATTTCAAGAATTGGAATAGTGAATTCCAATCTTACTTGGTACTTCTCTTTCTCCCACTAAATTTAAGAACTTTTGGTACACTATCATCATTTGAGTCGCAGTCGGTACTTTCTGAATAATATGTATCTATTTTTTCCACCAAATTTTGGAGATGTGCTGCACCTGAGCAGAAAATAATTAATTACAACCTGTGACCCATAAAAGTTATCCCAAAATAGAACATTCAAATATTTAAAACTAAATTCAGTTATCAACATAACAATATAATAATAGTATACAAAGATCAAATCAGAACATGAACCAGCAGAACCTCAAGATATGCACAGATGTAAAGTTCATTCTGTAAAATGCTCAACCTATCTATACAGAGGAACTACTAAGCTTTACACATTGTACTTAAGAACTAGAGGCTAAATTCAATAATGGAATTAGTATATTAGACTTTTCTGGTATGACTGCACATCATAGCATCTGTAGTATTAAACAAAATAAAATTTCATCAGAAAATTTTGACCACTCACTCAGAATGCTAACAGAAGTGCAAGACATATTTTAACCTAGTTCATAAAAGAACTCATATCAGTTTTAAATGCAAGTAATACCTGAAAACTGACAAAATTTTGCAGCAATTTTTCTTCTTTATCATCATCTTCCTATTCTTTTTCTTCCACCTGATACCCAAAGTGTTGGGGACATGGATCCTAAATTAGGATCCATGTTATTACAAATTGTGAAGTTTTGATGGCCTTCTTGACACCACCCTCCTTTGTTGTACCATGATAAAAATTAAGCCCTTTTTTTATCTGGGAGCTTAACTAAATGGATTCCTCAAACAACCATCATCTGATAAAGCATATAGATATGATGGAGATGTGTTGTATGTCTTCATCATTTTTTCAATCTTTGGAGGGTAATGTCATGATCAACCACCACTTTGATTTTAAATGCAGCTTCCCTTATTGAATACGAAGCAATATAAAACAAAAAATAATGTCAATAACCCTGTCCTATCAAATATAATAAAAAATGATTCTAATTCACTTTTAACAGGTGTTTGACCCATTATTATGACCCCCATAAAATATCCTCTCAATATCCTATTGTAAGTTGTGAGAACATAACAGATGCTACTACTGCAACCGAACAGATACAAAGATAAACAAACGGTTAAAAAACTTTTAACATCACACATAATATGATTAAAGTTATTAATAAAACAGCCAACTAAAACATTTTAGTTCCACTAGTTGTGGATTAGGTTCAATAACAACTACAGATACATGAGATCATCCACTAAGTAGGAAAAGTAATCATTTGTTTAGACCCACTAGCAAGACCAAAACAACTTCATGTAGCTGGTGGCTTATTATTCCAAGCAAGACAGCCCAACCTCTACAAATTACCAAGACAGCACTGCAACCTATACAAGTCACTACTCACTAGTCTAATTCAATAGTCATTTAGGACATTACAATGACAAAAGAAACATAATCAGAGAGTTAAATTTTGCTCAAAATGATGAAATGAATCTGGTAGGCAATCAACCTTCTGCAGGTAAAATATGCCTAGTAAACAATCTTCAAATTCCCTTGAAAAATGAGTTACTAAAACATAAAGTATAAGCAGAACCATTAAAACATCAGAACAATCAAGATCTTTCGGTTCCAGTGAAAGCTGCAGATTCATCTGATCGCAGTCTCTAACACAGGCAATATGGTTTACAAACAATAAGTTTGATAAGCAATTCCCTTCACCACATAGACATCAAGACTTTCGTGGAGTGCAGTATGCCATCAAGGCGTTAGAAAACTAGTTTACTAACTAGAAACAGCAGCTGTTTTCCAGCTCAATTCCAAACATTAAGTAAAATTGCCACTCCTTAAAACTACAATGCAAGCGAACATAGTGTTGGAATCATTTAACACACCTGTTTTAGTCTAATATTTTCACATAAGAACCCACATAGAAAGTCATTTTTTATTTTGGATAGCTCACAATGGCTTTTCATCAACCATCAACAGCTCAGAGCACCCGACACGAAATCTAGACAAGGAATGGACATATAAAAAGTTTGTCATCAAAATCAGATAAGCATGGAACTGCATTAGTGCATGTCTGGGACACTGACATCACACTCAATAAATTACCAAAATGATAAAAGAAACACAAAAAGAAATGAAAGAAGCAAGCATCAGTGTAGCTTATAGAGCCGAAAAATTGTGCAGACCTTCAGAATTAGTGCACTGATTGCCAGGTGAAGAACGTAAACCTTGCTCCGCAGAAGGGTCCACATTCTGCCAAAAAAAGTAGAAGAGTCAAATGAAATATCAAAACAGAACAAGCATAACAGTTTCCAACATCTATAATGTGTGTGTGTTGCACACTTGCCAACCGCGACTATACCCAAAACAAAATAACGAAAGACTATACACAAAACAATTTCCATGGTGTCATTAAAACTCATTAATATTTTATAAAAAAATAATCAAGAACAAAACAATTATGCCCTTCCCACTTGTCCATATTTTCAAAACTATTTTCATTCTAAAAAAATCATTTCACTCACCATGACATTAAGTACCGTATTGTCAACCGGGAAAACTGATTTTCCTGCAATAATACATGGCACCTTTTCACTGCCTCCATTCATCTGGATCAATTTCTCATTTGAAGAGATATGTACCATGCTGTTATCTTTTAATAGCCTAATGCCACTAGTTTCTCTTCTACTATGAAATAAGGGCCATGTATAATTAGAAAGAACATCAAATTTTTGACTATTCAATCACTTCAATGAAGTCACCGTGCCAGCAGCACTATGCAACCATTTCATTAATTTTGGTATCCATTCAGAGGGAAATGAAGCATCTTCACCTTACATACAAACAATATCATTCTATTATTCATCCACTGCTGTTTTCAGAAATTTAGTATACGTTGTACAGAACCTCCATATTTGCTAAAATACCACAAGCTCAACCTGCTCGGAACCCAGCAGGAATGATAATCACTGATAGTCCAGCTTCTTGAATTTTTACTTTTCCACCATGGGCCTAGTAGAGTCATTTGCTTGGAGATTTTAAACTTCAAAAAACAAAAGAAAGAAAAAATTGGTGATAGATGATGTCAACCTCTCACCAAACCAAAAAATCTACAGCCTTCAAATTCACTAGCTTCTTGATAGGCTTATCCATCATTGATGGTCGAAGTGCACCCAACATCACCATTGAATCCCAACTCAATCCAGAGGTTTTTGGCAATACACCTCACTACCATGGGTTTGCCTTTCCTCTAATTCCTCTGAAAATGCACAAAACCTGTAGTCTAGGAGAGAAGATGGTCTTGAGCATTTTCAGAGGCATTGAACAAAAGGTCAACATGTGGTAGTAAGAGGTGTAATGCAAAATGCCTCCGATTTGAGCTGAGAATCAATCGTGAGGTGGCTGCACTTCGACAATCAATGAAGGATAAGCCTGCAAACAAGCAAGTGAATTTGAAGGTTGTAGATTGTTTGGTGAGAGGTTGACATCAATGCCCACTTTTGCTTTTCGAAATTCAAAAGCTCCAAAGCAAATGACTATTAGATCCATGGTTTAAGCTGTATCTCATTGACTCCACCAACATAGCTTGCGGGGAAGTGTTGGAATATCTTTATGTCTAAATGTGTTTTGACAAATCTAAAAGGCTGCCATGAGCTCAGCCCGCTCAGAACCCAGCTGGAATGATAATCACTAATAGACCAGCTTCTTGTAGTTTATTTTTCTACAATCTTGATGATCACAAAATCATGAAACTTCACTGAACCCTGGATAATCTCAGATATTTGTGGACAGCGACATGTAACTCTTACTAATTATATAAAATTTTGTCACAACTAAAAGGGTTACATTATAATCCACTAAATAATAAGTTTAATTCTAAATGCCTTTCTATCACAGAACTACAAATAAAAAAATAAAATAAATAAAGCAACTGCAATAACACCAGTCAGTTCAGTGCAAGCATCTTCCAATATAATATTGGCTGAAGCACAACAAAATCATATTAAAAACTAGGTTGATATTCAAACTTGAACCTTTAGGGCTTCTGTTAAAGAATTCAAGGAAACACCAATATCCGATGCCACACCATTCAGACTAACTTTCCCTTGTTCAAGCAACTACATAGAAACCACAGCCAAAAATTAACATTTTCCAATTCAACAAAACCTTAAGATTACACTCAATGTACAATACTGTAAGGACTACCTTCTTCACTATCAAAACTATGCTGTGAGAATCGGATGAATTAAGACCACCATTGCGGTTTTTAGCTCCAGATCCAGCTGCATAAGAACTTAATTTATCCTGACAATCAGCAATTTGAGACTCTGACACAAGCACTGGATACATTACTACCACAGATATTATCAACGCCAGTATCCAGCAACTCATCATCATTCTTGCCCTCAAGACTCATCTTGTGCTTCTCATTAGCTGATGTAGCGACAGGCAGAAATTTTGAGTCTAAAGAATCACCACCAACGGTTACAGGCACAAGATTTTGCGGCAACTGATATTTTACATTATCCTCCGGAACTGAATGCTTTAAACAGAAGGCTCGAAGCTCAACCTACAGAAATAATACATAACCAACTGATGTTCCACCCATTTAAAAAAAATGAAATTCAACAGTAAGAATAACGAAAAGATCAGCTCGCACCCTAAAACTGAAGAAACTTACATTATCAAACCCAGTCTTTCCCCATATCTCCATTCTATGTTTTGCCCCCTGGCACATATAGGATGAAAAGGAGTTCTGCAGGTTCCTAAGACATCAAGGGAAATCGAGCGTGTCAGTCATGAAATTAAATAAAAACCAACTACTACAACCAATCATGGTCTCTTTAAAACTTATGCCGCTCCACCATTTTCGAAAATTTCATCTTCAAACATGCATTTTTATTGCTTAAGGCATATGTTTTCCAAAATACAGTTTTACAGAATTTAGAACATAAGAAATCAATTTAGTCTAAGTAATCTATGCTATTGGTAGAACATAAGACCATTCGGGAATAAATTTGGTCTAAGTAACCTAAGCTACTAATAGACCATAAGCCCACTTGGGAGTTACATAGACTCACTAAGAAAGACCCAACTAGACATTCAATAGACCCGATTAACATAATAGACCCAGCTAATGCATAATCTGCAAAATAGAGAAAGCATCCAAACATGACATTGCCAGGACACTTTCAGGCATAAGAACATATGTACCTATTCAAAATCCTTATTTTATACTTGACATTCATCACCTAATAGTCATCAACTCTACTCCAGCTAGGCCAGGGTTGGCAGCATGGATTTGCATCCCAAATTGATTGCTTAGGCATTTGATTTACGACAATAAAACCCATGCAAAAATGGAGTGGTATACTAGCATGTTTTCATTAAAGGAGCCCTTTAAAATATAAAATGGGAAAGGAAGACGAAGTTCCCTAACAAGTTTCATTGACAGAACACTAACAACCATAGCAGATGATGTATAACCAGAAACCAGGTTGAACCCCAATCTTATCAAAGTCCAAAATTGTTTCAATCCAAAACATAGAAGTGATGATGATGATATAGATAATAATAATAACAACAACAACAACAACAATAGTAAAAGAAACTGCATTTACCAACTAAAAATATTGTGATAGGATTAATACTATAGGCACTTTAATTACTAATGTAATCATCCTTGGTATAGTTGGACAGTATCTTTTGTTAGAGAACAATAAAAAGTGTTAGGGCAATCGTGCCAAGAAGCCCACATACTACAATATAGACTAATTAAACCATTCCTGCTAAATCTCTTTTACATCCACAGAGAAGCAAGAAATTCTAAAATGGGCAGAACGATATACGTCTATCTAACATGCTAAATGCACAAGAAGTCAATTTGTTTGCCCCATCAATATGGATTAGAAGTTCAAGTTTGATATTTCTTCTCCCGCATTAAACGTACTGGCTTCATTTTCCCTCCAGTTGCAATAGTTAATTATCTTATAAAAAATTACAAGCAAATGGCATTATGTGCCACAATTATTTTCTATTAATAATTAAAGTATAGCAACATATAGCTCTAGACGTATCAAGGTCTATCAGAAAAAGAATCCCGAATTATGCACCAAATATACCATAACTCTGCCCTCAATAACTAAAGATGGCAAGCTTTAAGAATATTTAGCCGATAATGAACATTATTCTTTCCCATTTAAATTTTCCCGTTCTTTACAGAATGTACACCAAGCAATAGCTAGTACCATCAGAAAATAACCAGGAAAAAATTAAAGTATCCATAGATACAATTTCTCCCAGTTGCAAATAGCCAAAACCAAAGGAAATAGTTTTTAACATAATGAAGCATACCATGACAGCATCGGATGCAAACGCCATGTTTCAGCTTGCACAAGTAACAAACCAGTTTCTTTCTGGTCTCCTTCACCCCCTCAATATTCATAATCGGCATCATCGTCTTGGTGTTCTCCACATAAACCTCAGGAGTCCACTGGCAACAGAACAAATGAGCGAATAACGAGTCTCCGGTGTTATCTCCACCTATCGGCTTCAATGCTCCACCCGCTTTCGGGCAAAGGACGCATGGTCTATCAACAATACAGAAGTTCTCCCTTGCGCACCAAGAACAGACCCATCTTTCCTCAGTAACCTCCGTCACCCCATAGCACTTCTTATGCACAACAACACTGCATGCACTACACTGCAGTAGGCCATTTCTGCCATCACCAGTTGTGCTCGAACAACAAACGTCACAAATACCAGCAACAAAATTCGAATTCGAACTTGCTCCTTCATCCACACCAACAGTCACCAGCCTTATCAAGCCATCTCCTTCTCCCAGCAACTTCCTTTCTTCGATGGCCGCTCCGAAGCAAGCAGCAGCTTGTGCTTACAACCCAGCAGCCACTCCAAACCTACCGACCAACTTCCCGACGACGGCGCCGATCTCTCCCCTCCCCTTCATCCGACACCGACACCACCTCGGAATCGTTATCGACGTCCATTGCCTGCGGCCCCTCCCCCACCGCCTCCGCATTCCCACCGCCCGGCCGCACAATCCGGAAGCAGGAACTCGACGTCGCGGTGGACTCGAGGAACTCAACGTCGGAGAGCGCGACGGGGCGGAAGTAGTCCTCCGTCTCCGCCCATATGCCCCGCGGCACCTCTGCCGCCGTAGCCGCCGCCTTTGGCGAGGCGGCACCATCGGCCTGCACCTTGCGGTGCTTCTTCCTCGACTCCAACCCGGTCCTCGAAAGGTAAGAGGCGAGGGCGGCGGGGAGGGTTGGCACCCTGCACAGCCCCGCCTCGGCCTCGAACGGGGACCGGTCCGAGAGGGCCTTCCTGGCCTGGGTGAACAAGTCCAGAGCCGCCACAGCCGAGAGCTCTCTTCCCATCATTGTCTTCCCCGTTCATGCCCCGACCTCCGATCACCCGCCGACCCCGCAAACCCTAACCCTAACCCTAGCTCCTGCCCCCCGGATATTCCGCTCAAACACAAATCCGACGGCAAATTCCACCGCGAAATCCGTCGAAATCGGATCAATTAGGGTTCCTGGTCCGAATACGGCGTTCAATTCGAGCTTCGATTGGGGATTTTGGATAGAGATGGGGCCGTGTAGGTTCCGATTTGGGGTTTTTTGAGTCCTATTTTGGTAGGAATTTGGGTAAAGTTTTACTTTTTTCACAATATTTTTTTGGCAGTATAAATATACATTTTATATATGAATAAATTATGATTAAAGGGTGGTATGTTAAACATTTTAATATTTAAAGGTTATTTTTAATATATCTCAATTAAAGGTGCCTCTTTATTAATTTAATGAATTGTAAAGTGTTTGAAAAGATAAAATTTTATATAAAATCTAAAAAATTCATCACAAAGCTTTTCTTGTTAGTAGTAAATAACATAACAAAACTCAACTAATGTGATCATTATTATTAATCGAGTTTCATTTAGGTGTTAAAGTAAAAAGAAATCAACTCTTATTATTTTGTGGCATTATATAATTTTTTTTAAAAATGTCTAAATTTATTTAAATTTTATCAATATTTTTCATTTTTTTAAATAAACTTAAAACAAGAAATAAATTACCCTATTGTTTTTTACATATTCACATTTAAATTAATAACTTAATGTGGATGAAAATAACTTTTTAAAACAATTATAATATTCATCAATCATAAAGCCACGTGATCAAAACAATACCATTATAATTAATGACTCCATCATAAAAATAATTAAAATGATTAAAAATATTCTAATTTAGTTATTAATAATTCATGTTATGATAATTAATAAAAATAATTATGTCAGTTGAGTGTTATCAAAGATCAAATAATCTAGACCAATAATAAATTAATTGAATGTTAATCGCAAAAAATTAGTCGGGATATTTTTTAAAAAATAGTGTATATTTTTAAAAGGAAACTCAAAATTATTAATCTTTAAAATAATGTTTAATCCAAATATGATGATATTTAAAAATTTTGCAAAAAATACACTTTAATGTCAATATAATATAAATTATCATAAAGACAAATAGTTCAATAAGAATCCTATAATCAATCATAAATCTTCTATTGATGTTCTTGTTGGGGATATGTGCGTTCGCAAATGACCGTGTGTAAGTTGGAACGTGGACGGGCAATGGCTCGAGCACGTGGCTCCCGTGGAGGGGATGTGACACGCTCCCTTGGTTCCACGTTCCAGTGTGTTTACTTTTTCTACTCTTAATATATTATATTATTATTATATTAGAATTAGCGTACGTGGGTATAGGATTTGTTGTGTTGAAATTGAAAAGTACGTGGACGGCCCTCGGTTGAAGCAAAAAATAAAAAATAATTAAAAAACAAAGCAGGGTGGCTTTTTTTATGTCAGTGCAAAGCGTGCGAGAGACACGTTGGTTGTACGGCTAAAAAAACTTTTTTATCAAAAAAATTAACATATTTTTGCTTTCTGTGTGTACTTTGTAGGAAGCCTAAGTTTTTCATTTATAAAACACAATTCGCCCCTTGGATTCAAACGTGGGGATTTTTTTCCGATCTCATCGAAGTTTTATAATAATTTTATAAACACAGTAACATAACATTAACCTAAAAAATTATTATTATTTATTATTAAGAAAGCACTAGAGTATAATTCTACACAAATTATAATTTTTAAAAATGTCCATAAGTTATAATATATGTATAATTATATTGTTCTAATTAAAGTCTGTTACTTTATAGTCCATATTTAATTTAGAACTTTTTCATATTTTTATTTATTTATCTATCTATTAATTTATTATTATTTATTACTAAGAAAAAAATTAGTATATAGTTTTATCTAAATTAAAAATATTTAAAAATAAATTCTTTTTAATTATTTAAATATTTTTTTTGCTTATTTAAAAACAATATAGTATAATTTTTTGTAAAATAATTTTCTATATTTTTAATATTAAATATACTATTTCTAGTGTAACACTCTAAATCCAATTCACCTAAGAACTAAATCATGACTATTACGATCGAGTTGAATCATATCTAAATCAATTAATTTATAAGACTCGAACGAAAAACGGATTAAAAAAACTTTTAACATCTCGAAAGAGAAGACACCACTAAATGAACAACCAACACTCGAGAAGAAAGAATGAATGGACGCGTACAATAGCCTAATAAAAGGCTATGTGTAATGACATGATATGATATCACTCAATACAAAGTAAAAATAAAATATAAATAAATAAAATAAGGGAGTATGTATATCAAAATAACTTGTGAAATTGAAATCTAAATGTCTCATTGAAACCTGGTATCATGTCTTGATCTTTTGTTACAAAAGTCGATTAGATCATACATCATGATATATTAAGTAAATACATATACACATCAAACACACACAAAAATTGTAAAACCCGTGATTCGAGTCAGGGTTTTGCGTTACCGAACCAGTCGGTTCGACCGTTGGTTCGAGTCGAGTCAGTTTCATGAACCGCGTGCTGAGTCGAGACCAGCCGTGATTTATGAGCGATGAGAGTCAGGTGTACCTGAATATATGATGATAACGTCGAGAAGATGGTGAGATACGAGTTATCTGAATATATGAAAGTATGCAGTATTTTTCTTTTCTTCTTTTATATGTTTGATCGTAGAAATAGTTTTAGGCCGAATGACGAATTAGGATGCGTTGGATTATATTCGGGTGGGTTATTAGTTATAGAGCATGTCATTTGGATGTTGTTGTGTTTGTTTTATTTTATGGAATTTTTCCATATTTTTCTAGATTTTTTTAGAATTTATTACGAACTAGTTATTATTTTGACTCGAGTAGGAATCGAGTCAACACTTATTTACGAAACTGCCACTAGACCATTTCTTCTCCACCCCGACCTTTTCTCCCCCACGCCCAAACCCTAACTGCCACCGCCCCTGTTCGCGCGCCACCGCCGCCACGGCCGACGCCGCCTGGCCGCCGATCGACGTCGCCCGGCCTAGTCGTGTCGTCGCCGTGCCGCCCCGACCAACCCCGGCCACCGTCGCGCCGCCACGACGCTGGAATCGCCCCACAAGCCGCTCCGCTCCGCTCGTCGATTCGCCGCCGTCCGGGCCGCACCGCCGCCGCTGTGACCCCGACGACCACCCTCTCACTGTCGCCGACATTTCCCCCACCATCCCGAGCGCCGTCGAGGCCGGCCGGAGCCCCGATCGGAGCACACCGCCGTTGCCGCCCATTTTTGACACCGCCGCCGACGGCCATCGCCGCCTCGGCTACCCTGTTTGACACCACCATTGGACCGAGCTCGTCCAGCTGGTGCCGATAGACCCCCTGATTGCCCCGTCCCAAATCATCGCCGGAAAACCGCCGACACTCGCCGGAAACACTGCCGGAACCGCCGGAAATTGGATTTGTGGGAAATTCGCCGGATCATCCGCCGAACGCACCCGGTCCAATCTGATCGGACTTCGGACGCCGCTAGGTGCCGAATTCGAGTTTCGAGCCACGAAACGGAAACCCTAGCCGTCGCCGATTTTCAACGACGCGAGGTATAATTTATTTTAATTTAATTATTTGAAAGTTTTGATTATTAGAATTGCATGCTAGGATTGGTGAATTGTGTGTTATAATAATATATATAAATGTAGATTTGATTAAGGATAAAAATATGAAATTTGTTTGATTGTGTGGTGTTAAAAATAGAAGTTATGAAACTAATTAGGGTTATTAAGTAATAATCATGATCTAATCAAACTAGCTTAAGTAGACTCGCTAGAATTGATATAGGTTGATGTGTGTTGATTGACGTGTGATTGTGTTGATTGTGTGTGTATGCTATAGGATATGTGATTCATCATGCGGGCGTTAGTTTTTAGCTTGATTGTGTAGGTACGGTGTAGGAGCTCGCCGCCTAGGCGCGTGGACCCGTTTGGAGCTTCTACCAGGTCCGTTTAGGACTCGTTCTCTGATTTACGTTACTCTCTTGTGTATTTGATTTATTATGTGCAGGACGAGTTAAGTGGCGTTTTATCGAATCCCACTTAACTCGGGCCATTTAGCCAACGATTTTCCGGATTAATAACCCTCGAGGATGAGATCCCTCGAGTTTGTTTTCGAACTTCAGATCCAGCTCACGTTGCCTTCGGGCCTATTGTATAAATCCCAACCCAGACCTATATATATATGTATAGTTTTCGTGTTTTTGTGAGAGACTGAATGAGGGAAATCCGACCACCGTGCTACGCGAGCGGGCACGTGTGTGTCGACAGTGGGCTCTGGAATGGTGTGCGGGCCGTTTCATTCCCGAGGGATCCTGACAACTCCACCTTTGAGTTCCTCAAACCCGGAGAAGTGTGGAGGTTCACGGGTACTGCATTGCAGCGCATGTCTAGACTTGTGGTTTCAAAGGGTACTGAAGGCGACTGCCTGAGAGTACTCGGCCTTCGTGCTCAAGGCCAGGAGTAATATGGAAGGTGCAGAGGGCGGAAAGGAATGAGATTTGACGCGAGAAGCAATAGAGAAATGGCCGAGGCATGAGAATGTGAAAGATAGGGGGACGCTGTCGACCCGAGGGCGACGGCTCCCGTATGTGCCCTGATGAGAGTTCTTGAGGAAGTATATGGTTTTCATTCAACAGGAGAGTTTGCTCTCCTGTGCCAGATTGATATTAGTTATTTTCCGGGCCGGTAACACTCGTTACTGACGGTTTTTCTATATATATGTAGGTGAGGAATGCGAGCGATGAAAGCTGTCGGGACTGCGGAGGAGCAGCACGGAACCGCGCACACATGTACCTGCCGCGTGTAACGTATAATGACGGTGTGTTATTGCTACGTGAATGATAATTTTGATGTGTTTGTTTAGATAAATTGCTTGTTTTGAAATGAATGGATAAATGTGAATGAGTAGTGAGTTTGGAGTTCAGGCTCGGTTCAATTGAAACGAAGGAGATAATGATGAATGCTACGATAGATTATCATGTTTTATCGTATTTTCATAAAATAATATATATTTTCTTTTGGTTTCTCATTTATTATTTTATCTTGTCTTTGCTTGCACGTCATGGCATGTATGTAGGACTCCGTTAGAACCCACGCAGCCCATCTATGCATTTCATGTTTGCATCTCCATCTTAAAACGCCGAGAGTAGATCCTGGACGGCTTAACCGAACCCAGTAGATTAGCGAACGGTTCGGTCGCCGGTGATATTCCCGGGTCGGTTCGCGGGTGAGCCGAAACGGGGTGTTACAAAAATAAAAGAAACAACAGTGCGCACAAATGTGTGTAGTAACTATTTATCTTTCTACTAAAGTCGAACCAATAATACCTAGCAACACAAGACCCATACATATAATAAGAAAAACATTAGCAACGAATGTCACGGGTCCAAAAAATAATTAATACAAAATGAGAAGTGGAATTTGATTTCTACGAGAAAGAAAAATAATATATAATCTCTACGAGAACACTCAATGGATATTTAATGAAGAACCATCAAGCTGCAAATTTAGTAGCATCCAAAATTAAATTGATGTTGTGTTACTCTTGGTAATAACTAGTCCTTGTTAATAACTAGTTTCATTCTTGGAAAAAAACACATATTATAAGCCCTATTTAAACCTCCATATAATATCTGTCCAAGAGCATAAAAGTCGAGTACTCTTTTGAAGTCACCTTTAGTAGCCTTTGGTATTATAAGTCTAGACATGTGTTGTACGTATTCATACTTGTTTATTCTATTTTTTTCGTGGTGTGAGAAAGTTCAAGATGTAAAGATGTCAGGATCTCTCATAAATGAAACAACTATCTCATTAATCCAAAGCTCGTTATGACATGCGTATACGCCCGCTTATGATATATACAAGGTCAAGTCTATAAACTCTTGGCTCACTGAAATCCGATAGAAACTATATATAAGGCTAAAAAGAGAATCATATAAGTAGATCCAAAGGCAACGTGAGGTAGAGGTATGTTTGAAAACAACACGATGGATTTTTTCCTCGAGGGTTGTTAATCACGGAAATAAAATTTATTTAGATGACCCACATCAAATAGGGCCCGTTAAAATAGTCAGTTAACATGTCCTACGATCTAAAAATCAAACTGCGATGAAGTATAGCAATAAATTTGAGAAGAGTCTTGGCAAACAGGGGTCTAAGCTCTAAGTGTGACAACACATCTATGCCGAGTTTGGACTTTGAAACTTATATCGAATCCCACTGTTCAATAAAAAACTGACAACTTTATATGATATATAGTTGTAGTATGTATTAATGTCAATAATAACATCTCAAATAATAGGCAACCCTTGTCACACAAATTGAGACACACGCAAAAAATAACATATAAAAACAAAGCAAACAAGTAAAAGAACATTAAATAAAATAATTATAACAGTACATAGAAAATATTATTACAATTGTAAAGCCAATCGTATTATTCAAAATATTACAATCTTTCAATCTATGTAAAGCAAATTCATATCATTTACCACTTAGAAAATAATATTAAGTAAGAAGAGAGTGTTCTAATTTTTGGATTGATAGATTAGAGACTACCCCCAACACCTATGAACCTGTTGTCCATAATTGTTGGAGACTTTGGTGTCCACAGTATTATTCGCATGAGCATTCCTTATTTATTTTTATTAATAAAAATGAAACTTAATACTAACTTCTCCTTAAAAGTACGAAATTTAACTAATTAAAATACAATAATAAAAAATCAAATTATTACATTTTTATCTTTTTATTTAATTAAGACTTGCCTTCAAAGTCAATAAGAATCAATAATTAAAATATTAAATTATTATAATTTATCTCATTATCAACAATAATTTATTTATAAAATTAAAATTTATCTATAATATAAGTCGCATGATGCGACATCTTACCTAATTTTTTATATATAATAGCACTAATTTAGATTTGAGGACGGTCAATATTTTATCACCACCTTAAATGTGAGGTTAAATGAGGGGAAAAAAGGGTCGTTATCATTTCCATCAGGTGAGTTTGTCCCTTCTAGGGTTGCTAACGGGTCCGGGGAAACTAGATACCTGAATCAATCCCAACCCAAAAATAATGGATTCGGGTTTAGCCATATCGGATTTCGGTCTTTATTAATACCTATTTTATATCGTGTTGTTTGGGTATTGTCGGACCCTGCCCTATAACTATAAGGACTTGAACTTGAACATTATTTAATTTTTGTTTTAAGTTTTGGTTTTTCATATATATTTTAGTATGTATATATATATATATATCCTAAATATCTTTTATAATACATTATACTTTATTATAAGTAAGCAAAATTGTGAAAAAATATTTAAAATTTTGTACATTTTTATGTAAATATATATAATATATTTATTATTAGTTCTTGTTCCATTTGGATCCGAGTTTTTTAAATCAAGTTTAAGTTGGATTGAGGTCTAAATCATATTAAAGTGCTTAAGGAAAATATTATAAATAATTATATTTCAAAGTTTTCTTTCAAAAATAGCAAAAATTATAAAAATATATTAGAAGTGCCATTTTTTTAAAATTTCAGATCCATTATGACTAAATTCTATCATTTTTTAAATAATAATAAAAAACCATAAAATTTATTTTTTACTAATACTAAAATATATAATAGATAAAATTTATAATTGTTTTACTAACTTTATGTATAAGAATAAAAATTAACTGATAAATATTAAATAAAATATAAACCTATATTATTGATGAGCCAAAAAAGTAAAAAAATATTTTTATAGAATTTTGGACAATTAAATAGAAAATTAAATATTAGGCCATCAAAAATAATAAAATAAAATAAAATAAATATTTTTTTGGATGTTTGGAATTTTAATTTGAAATTGTTACATTCTATTAAAAATTAGAAGGTTTATTTTATCTAATAGATTTTTATTATGAATATTTTAAAAAAAATGAAATATCATTCATTATATAAAAAAATAAAAAAATATGTTTGAGAAAATTAAAGGTTAGATTAAGTTTATTTATGTTAATAAAATATATATTACGAGTAAAATATTCTTAAAATATATAAATTGACCATGTATAAAATAAAAATTTGAGATTCACATGAATTTAAAATTTTAATTATTTGTGATAATAAATATTAAAATTTAATTATTTATAAGAATAAATTTGGATTTGGGTTCGAATTTTTAATGTCGGGTCGTAACCGGTGCAACACTCCCGCCAGCACCGCAACCTTCCACCAAAACCCCTACTGTTCTTCCACAATATATCCAACTACTATCGTCAATCAGCCTCTCGCTCCCACACACCCCCCGACGATGACCGAGACCGTCCCTCCTTTCTTCTACTTTACCTTGAACAAACTATTAAGAACAACGCAAAGGATCCTTTTTGTTTACCCTTTGATGATGCAGACGACTATAGAATTCTAACTGTGATTGTGGGAGTTTTTTTTCTTGTGTTGGGTCTTGTTTTTGGTTGTAGAAGAGAGAAGGAGAAGAGGATGAGCCCTGAGCTTGTCCGTGTGAAGGACTCGTCGCCGTCGTCTGCCGAGTCCAGCTTCCGCGAGCTTGATCATGTGTTCTTGCAGGTTGTCTCCTTTTTTCTCTGTTTCTTTTGCCCACTTTGTTCTCTTTTTAATTTTACTCTTGTTTGATCTGTTCTGTTTTTTTGTTGTTGTTGTTATTGTTGGTATTTTTATGCTTCAAAACTGTAATCAACAGCCTTAATGTGAATTATTTACTATTTGTATTCTTGCTTATATCTTCGTTAATGCTCATTGCTCCAAAAGCCAGTGAAAGATTGTTTCTTTCTGTTATTTTTTACTTACTCTAGCTACTGATAGATTGCTTGTCACCATGATTCGCTGTGTACCTTTGGAGGTCATGTGTTCTGTTCATGCTTTGCGTCTTGCGTAGATGGTTTGAGTTGTATTGTGTTTTCTTTTGTCGATAGGATTCTGTCTTCTCCTTTTTTTAGAGGTTTAATCTGGTAGCTGTTTCAGCATTTTTGCTCCTCTATTTCACTACTGAAGCTTTGATATTTGATTGTAAGACTCATCTGAATCTTTTTGTTTTGTTTTGTTTTTTTTTGTTTTGTTTTTGTATAGTTCTCATTTGGATCTTATTACAATTAGTGATGGATGTTCAAATTTAGCATTTAGATGTCGTAATACATGGTTCGATTGTAGTATTAATTTTTGAAGGACCGTAATTTTCTGCATTGGACCCAGCTTCTTTTAAATGGGAAAGGAAATGTTAGAAGAACCAAGATAAAACTTAAAGTATACTTGTGTTCATGGTGGCCGAATAAAACCTATGAGAAGTTTTGTGAAGGCACCATATATAGCTTATGCTGGAAATAATTGTCTTTTGCAATGAATAAAATTTAATATCCATAACTTCATATCAACCCATTATTTAAAGTTGAATGTTTGATATATTTCTCATCCACCAAATTATTCTTCTTCATATTTTTTTCACCTCATCCTTAATTAGGTCAGTCAGATATATCTTAATTTAGGATCCATGTGATTACAAATGGTAGGAATTTGATGACTACACACCCTTTCTAACAGTAACCTCTTTCTTTATTCAGATATAAGCTTGAAATAATGTCTTCAAGAGTCTATAATCATATTTGTTTAAATTTTTGTAGCACATTGTAAAGAACTGTTTGTCCTGTTATGATAACACAGAACCTTCCTTGACTAACTTTGCAAATATTCTATTTTATAGACTCAAACAAGAATATGGCTTGGAGAAGTTTTGCATGTAAGATTTGATGAGAATATAGCTGTTGCAGACTTGCTGGCTGATGGGGAAGTTTTGTATGTTCTTGTTAAACTCTTTTTAGCTTTGACATGATAGTGTGCTATGATATTTAAAAACTTAATACTGATAATTGCGAATGAGAAAAGAGAATGATAACAAGAATGATCTTTTATAGTTTATTTATTTATTTATTTATAGTTTGTTTATTTACTTATTTATAGTTTGTTTATTTATTTATTATCATGTAAGAGTCATCCATAGTGAAATTCAAGGAACACAAGTAGTTTCTACATTTTTTTGTAAGTGTACTTAAATATAATTCTTAAAGTTTATTTCCTGATTATTCGACTCATGACATGCCATTTATTTCCTGATTATTCTTCTCATGGCAATCATTTGAAGTGTGAAAGGAACTCAACTTTTTGAATAAAGGAGAAAAAGAAAACTATTGTTGACAGTATCAGTGAGTTCTTCATTTGATTTACAGGCTTCAAGTATCAAAGGTGGTTTGGAATATGCACTGTCTGCAACATGGCGAAACAAAATATTGCAAACCATTAATTAATGAGTGCCGCAAACTTGGAAAGCATGGAAGAAAATACTTGCCTTATTCGAATGTTGACAAATTCTTGAAGGTAAGTACTTGTTTTATGTGTTCTTTGATTAAGGAAGTCAAATGAACAAATGTCCTGATATATGACAGGAAATTTGCGATACAGGCATCAGTGTCATCATTACCTCAACCTAGCAAGGCATGTCTACATCATGGATTCATAAAACCAATTGATTGCATTTTTCTAATTAAAGCAAATCACAAAACAAAACTCATGCAAAAATGAAGCCTCAAAGTTTTTATATTGGGTTCCCTACCTGGTGCAATTTCTTACATGGAACACCATGATAAATTTTATGATGCTCATCATCATGTAATTCATTAAAGTACTAGCTAGGGATCATAAGACAAATCTTGAATTATGTAGTTTTCCATTAGATAGATGGTCATAAAATAAATCAGTGTGCTTCTACATGATAACATAATTAATCAACTTTAAATTCAAAATCTAGGGCCCAACTCCTCTAAATAGTCCAATTATTCCTCCTTGGAAATAAGAGGCTAAAAGATCCACCATCTTTGGGGATCCATTTAGATTATCACCTAGTCAGATTATTATTTTATTGTTTATGTTAGTATTATTATTGCCGTTGTTGTTGTTATCATTATTTATTGTGATTACTTCTACTATATTCTCTCTAAATGCAAATTTGTAATTTTTTTCCCGGAGAAATATCAACCTGTGGCATGGTAAACTATTGAAGAAGATTTAAATTATGCTAGTAGATTTCATTGTATGCTATGTGAGAGCACAATATTCAATGAAAAATGCTAGGTTATTGCTGTAGCTTAAGTTAAAGTGGCGTTGAAAAAGTACTTATGAAAAAGATACATAACCAAAGGATATACAAAATGTATGGTGCCTTGGAAATTTATCGTTCCATATGAAGCTTTGTTTAAGGCTGTTGGCCAAAGATCAAAGTAACATTTAGAAATGAGCGAGAAGTGCTTATCACTAATAGTGATTTGTGGAGTCAAGAAGATTATCAGTTTGAAAATCATTTCAGGGTTATTGGCCTAGTATTGAGTTTGTATATGCTTTTCTGTAGGTCTGCCAGTTTTTTGGATTAACTGGTGTCGATATCTTTTCACCTTCAGATGTGGTTGAAAAGCAGGATATACGGAGAGTTTGCATGTGTGTTCGTTCTCTATCAAAGAAAGCCAGGTTAAAACATTTGAATGTAAGTTAAACCTTTTGTATGGACTATGTTTGCTTTTCCCTTCTCAAAGTTCCATCAAGATGATTTTGTGTTCAGTTTTTCAATCAATATAAGGCTAAGCCGTGTTTTTTTTACCTTTTTGCTCTTTTATCTGGCAAGCAAGACCGAATGTCAGCAACACAAAATTATAGATGGAGGTAATTTTAAGACATTTCATTGGCTTCCTCTCTTGTAGGTTCCAGATTTTGACATTGTGATCCACAATATAACCATGCCTACAGAGCTGGTGGGTGGCATTCGCAGAAGCTTGGAAAAGGCCTTGTGCAGTATGGCAGAATCTGTTGTCTATTCATCACGGAGAGGATCAATAGAAAAGTATCTCCAGGTTGCTCTGTGCTTTATGTAATTGTGGGATTAAAAGTGTTTTAGATATCCTAGATTGGCACTGCATGGCATTAGATTATATATTTTTCATATGAAATATGACCATGTGAAGTATATAATTGTTGATGTTGGATATGCTGAGTTACCCAATTACTAATTTACGAGGCCTGAATCCTGATACTTCTTGAAACTTTTGTGCTATTTTATGTATGATTCTGGGATTGTCCCGCGGCCTAATTGAATGTGCTTACATATGTTTTGTAAGTTCTTACTAATATCAGATTGGTTTATTTGGTTTTTAATTAGCCATGTTCTCTCTATCGTATTTAGTTTCTAATTTGTCATATTTCTGATGCTAAATATTCAGAGAGGAGATATTGCTTGTCAGGGTGATATATTTGAGGTATTTTATGGTGTGGAAAGCAACTTTGGCCCTTCTGAATTTGAGAGTTTGTTTCCAACACCCGACCATAATGACTCATTGGTCTCAGATTTCTTGTCAAGGAGATCATCAAATGGAAGTTCAGAAATGAGTGAAAGCATTGAGATGTCTCCGTGCTCTGTATTCTGTTGTGGTAATAACGAGGTTGCAAGTCTACACCTGGTCAAGTCACCTCAATCTTGTCTCGATTCCGAAATACTTATAAACGGGAGTTTTTATTGTAGACAATGGAAGAGCTTATACCCTATAGATCATCAAAATTATGAAAAGAAGTGTCCTCCAAATGGTAGGGAGAGTGATACCTTTTCCGAGGGGCTCTCAACTTTTGAAGTGGATGATTTTTTGAAAAATGAACTGAATGATTCTTACACGCCTTTGCAAAAAAATGTCCCAAGTCATATAGGCATGGATAGTTTGCATGGTGAATCCACTTCGGAATCAAGTGATGAAATTCATGACAGCAATAGAAAGCAGGACGACAGACAATTTCAATGTTTGGAGATATTGGCCTTCTCAAATGATCTAGCCAAGGTCAATTTAAATGTTGAAAAACTTGATTTTATGGGTTATCATGCTGATCAACCACTAGGTGGGGATTTCAAAGAACTGGATATTTTTGAAGAAGTCTTTGAACCCAAAACTTTTTCTGATAATGCTGTTATAAGGGAGGAATCAGCAAATTTTTCGTTTATGAATACACAATATGGTTTTAATGGGAAGCATCAAGAGGTAAAACTATTGGATGGGTGCATTTCTCAAGTAGAAAATGCTAGCATGTCTGGTCATGCTAGTGGGTTTGATTCCTGTGCCACTACAAATAAAGTTGCTGCCGATAATGATTTTCGAGAACACAAGGATGGCATCTTGATGTGTGTTACTAATTCTTCCCCCAATACTTTTACTTCATGTACTGACGTTGAGAAAAACTCAACTGCCACTGTTTCTGATGTGTGTGTAAGAAATGAAGTTTCTAAGTGTTCAAGGTCTATAGAAGTGGATAAATGTAGAAGCATTTCTGCTGCAGCTTTGCAATCGGAACCAGAACGTGAAGCTGGGAGTTCAATAGCTGCTAGGAATGATGTTTTTTATACGAATGCACACTACAAATGTGCCTTTTTAAATGGAGGTATATCCTCATTTTCAGATAAACAAATTTGTGATCTTGAGCTGTGGAAATGTGCGCGACAATATGATCTTCTAGATGAGGAGGATATGCAAAGGCTCTTGGTCAAAGACTTAGTATCCTGCAATGGAACTGCAGAGATTTTGACTTTGAGGTTGGCAAGTGAGCTAGAAATTGGAAATAGTTTATCTGAAATTTATCCAGATAATCAAGTTGTAAATGGTGTTGTCTTAGAGATGGAAGATACTGATAGTTTAAAGAATAGAATAACGTCGAAGCCGACTTGCTCTAGTACTATAGAATATCAATCGTTCATGAGTAATACATATACAAATAGTAGTGGAGAGAATATAATACACAGAAACAGTTCCTTTTTTAGAACCCAGTGTAATCAGCTTCCAATGTGTGTTGATTCTACAGCCCAAGGCGATGCACATAACTCTTCAGATGCATCAGTGGAGAAGTTGATGCTTCGGGCAGATGAAAGTGCTGTCAATTGTGTAACGGCTTTAGATATTAATATGGGATGTTTTCCTAATTTAATAGAAGCTTTTTGCAACGATCAAACATCAGGGAGTGGAAACTCAGAGGCCATGAATGAAGATAAGCTGAGAATATCTTCTGATCAGGTAGTGTTTGTAGCCACCACTATTGACTTGCTTTAGCATGCAAAGAAGGAAAAGCGAATAATTGTGAATGCTGTTAATGAACAACGACGATGGCATGTAGTCAATTTGCTAGCTCAAGATGGATAATTGGTTTAGGATCAGTGATGTAAAATAATAATCTTCACTTGCGAATGCACTGCATTCCTTATTTGCTCTTTGCCTCGAGGATCCTTGAATTTTTGAATGGTAAAGAAAAGGTAGCCATCAGTTTGGAATGATGTGAAAATAATTTGACGTTCTTGTTTCTATGATCCCCTTTCCCTCCCATCGGTTCTACTAGATCCTAGGATCCCATTAATTCCCATAGGTTGGGGGGAAACGATCCAAAGTTGATTGTATTTACACAATTGTATTTTGTGCATTTTTTGGCAGAACTCTATATAAAAGGTAATATGTATATGTTTCATTAGGTTGTATATCGCTTTTCTTTCTCTAGATTATGTTGACCTTTATTTTTATTCTCAATCAGGTTGTGAAGGAGGGTGAAGAAAAGGGAGCTGATGCAAATCAGATGAAAAGTAAATTACATAAAAGGCTAATTCTGAGTTCATTTGCTGGTGGAGCAGTATTTGGTGTTCTTTTCTTTGTATATCACATCAGGTCAGGAATAACTTACTTTTGTTTTCAAATAGTAGATAAGAAATATTAATATGCCTGTTAAATGGAATAGTAAAAAGGATTGCTCTTTTTTTCCAGTAAGAGAAGAACATTGAAAGGCCATTATAACAAAAATACTAAAGGTAAAGGAAAAATGGAAAGACCAATTCTTTATCAGCATCAGGAAGCAGCTGTCATGGGGCAACAGAAACCCAAGGAAGCTGCAGTATATTCCGGAGAAAGGTTGATGTTCAAAGGTTGATGGAATGGTTCTACTAGTTTGTACGTCAGATAAAGACAATCTCTTATAAGTCGTTTTTCCAGCAAATAAATGGCCGGCCTCTTTCTGAGCCAGGTAGTTACCAATCAAAGATCCAAATGAATTGCATTGATACATTTAACTCTATAGCTATTCATTTAATGCACATTTTCAGGGGTTTTATTCTGTTCGTGTTAGAGCGCTTGCGACATTGATTCTTGCATATATTAGTGGTTTGGCAGGTCATCCTCGTTGAGGCCGATTGTGAGTTGTATATGTAAATTTGAGTAATATGTATTTTTGCTGTGGTTGGAGAATTGATAGAAATTCTTTACTGCATATCAAGGGAAGGATGTAACAAGCAGGTCATGTATGTGTGAATAGCAAAAGAAAACAAATAAAACCAATGTTGCACTTAACCTCACCGCTTTAGGGGTTCAGTCAGACACTTGGATCCTCTTAATACAAGGACGTCAAAGCCTTCAAGGTCGAAGAGCGATGACCTAGAGCAAGCAACTTGGGTCATTTTCTCTCATTACAAAAGGTGAGAAACTTTCATTGCATGCTATTTTCAGAGTTAATGTTCAAAAACAGAATGAGATGATCAATGTATGGCCAAATTAGTGAGTGTAGATATTATTGAAAAGAGCTTTACAGGAGCCTATATAGGTGTATAATTTTTATTTTGACTATTTAAAATTTACATAAATAAACATAAAAATAAATAGTAAAATTTTTACAACTTAATGTTTTTAATTTTTTTGTATTAATTTTTAAAATAATTGTAATGAAATAAATTTTAAAATAATTGTAAATTAATGTCTTTTTTTAAAAAAACACAAAACAAGTCACTCTAATGTCTAAAAGAATTAGTCATTTTAATGTCTTATTAAAATTATCAACTTTTTATTTATGCACTCTATTTTTTATGATAAATTAATCTGCTCCTCCTGCACACATACTAAAAGAGATCAAATTTAAAGTATAACTTATTTAATTAAAAGTATAACTTATATGGTGATAGCTCGTCTTAATTTTTGAACTAATGCTCTAAATCTTAAAGACTCCCGAATCTTCAGAACGATGCCTCCTGTCTGTCTGTCTGTCTTCTTTCACGAAATACGGGAGATGGGAAATGGTCAGCTTGCATTTTTGGTCGATTTCCCGGTCGGAAAGCCAAATTCCCATATGCGTGCCCAGTTTTAACCGAATATTTTAACAGAAATTGGCCTCCCAATCCGGTAAATATTTCTTGGTCGGTCGACTAGGCAATACAACCTCGGAAGCTTGACAGGGCCATAGTAGTATGAAGCCTGGTTGCAGAAATCGGCCAATTCCGTGCGGAATCGGCCGATTTAAATCGGATCGGCGCGACGGGCCGAATCGGGCGGCCCCGAATCGGCCGATTCCGACTGATTTAAATCGGAATCGGAATCGGCCGATTTAAATCGGAATCGGCTTTTTTAGGAAATTACCAAAATACCCTAGGTATGATTTTTATTAAATTATTTAAGCATGGGTAAAATGGTAATTTGGATTTAAAAAACCTAAAATCAAACCCGCTCCCCCGACACCGCCGCCGCTCGTCCGCCCGCCGCCGCCCGGTTTCCGTCTCCGCCGTGCGGCCCCGACTCCGCGCTCGCCGCCGACCGGGCTGCCGACCTCGCCGCCGACCTCGCAACGTCGCCGCCCACCCGTGGCCGGACCGAATCGGGTACGCACGAATCGCCGCCGACTCCGCCGCCGGCTCCGGGCCGCCGACGGTTCGTCCGGCCGGGCTGCCGACATCGACCGGGCTGCCGACATCCTCCGACATTGCCGCCGCGAGACTCGCCGCCGACCGGGCCGCCGGTGGCGGCGGGGGGGGTAAAAATCGCACGGTGGCATTCTTGTAATTAAAAGTTGACTCGAGTCTAACTCGAGTCAAAAATAATAATTAATTCGAAATAATTTAAAAAAAATCTTAAAAAATATTTAAAAATATCAAAAACTATAATACACAGAATAATATCAAAATAACATCAATACTTAATTTTAATATATTTATATTATAAATTGTCAAATTATTATATATAACTGATTAAATTAATTTGGACCGATTCAACTGAACCGATTCCTGGCCGATTCAGACCGATTCCGATTCCGATTACGATTCCGATTCACTGGAAAACCGATTCCGATTTATGCAACCATGGTATGAAGACCAGAATTTTCTAGCTATAAAATACATCGGAAGATCACAAGAACTTGGTAGACGATTTTACCAAAGCTAGTAGACATCTCTTGCCATCACATACAAAAAGAGGGTGAACGCCCACAAAATGAACGCAAGACGAACTAATTTCCTATCTAATGTTTTAAGGATTAAAGTGGGGAAACATGAACAGAGATATAAGGGATAGGCTGAGAAGAACCAAGATTGAAGCCTTGGAAGAGGATAAAAAACAAGAAGGGGAGAAGATAAGAATTGCTTCAATAAATACTTCTCCACTTATCCAGAATGTACATACGGTAACCAACCCAATACATAAGCACTTACAACTACCCACTGCCCACAATGTGCACGTATTAGAATGCCCACGCGATGAAGAGTCCATGGCCTTATGCAACACACCCGATTCAAGTCAATGGGCGTGGGTGTATTTTCATCAGGCCTACTCCATCCCAGAATTAGTCATCCATTGGCTCATTATTGATGGCAAGGGCGTTGGCATCTCGTTTTTTGTTGTTGACACCTTGCTCAATTTCAGCCAATCACACAATGCTTCACTCCACAAGTAGTCTCCCCACCAAATGGACAATAATATTGAATATCTTAATGCTCATCACTATGCCCCTTCCAGGTTCAATGGATGTGTAAGGTTATACCCACAAAGCTTTACAAATTGGCCACAGTTGAAAATTTCCCAACACAAATGTTTACCTTAAATTCCCAAGAGCAAAACTAGCTGGTATCTCATTCAATCTGAACCAACGGCAGCATGGAAAATCCTCTCAAGGAAAATTATCCCAGGCAAACCAATAGACTGGAAAAAATATAGAGAGACAAGCAAGAAGGATTAATCTTTCATTCAGCCATGGAGAAAAAAGAAAAAAAGAGTGCTGCTGCATCAAGTTTGAAGGAAATTACTGCCGAACCTATTATGATAAAAATCACAAACAAGCCTCATCTGATGCCGGTAGTTGCCTCCTTACAAATGGATGATTTAGTAACTCAGCAGCAGAAGGTCTATCATGAGGATTAACTATAATGCACTGTTTAATAAAGTCCCTTGCATCAGGTGATAGAGATTCGGGTATGGTTGGAGGTTCACCCCTGCCAATCCTGAATAATGCTTGTGTCTGCAATTATACAAGGTAAGAAGTCACGATCAAGCCATGCCAAATCAGAATCCCAACGGAAGAAAATTAATAGCTTGTTAGCTGCAGATGAAACTCGATTAAATCATCGTATGTAATTAGAACCAGGAGGACTGACCCATTCCAAATTTGAATATGGGAGGTCCCCGGTTAGCATCTCCAAAACAGTGCAACCAAGACTCCAAATATCAGCCGCAAGATTGTATGTTTTTCGAGGATTAACAACCTTCAGGAAGAAAAAGAAAAATTGTCATGTGAAGTGGAAAGTTTCATAAATTCTGTATCTAGTCATGTGCATTCAGCAAATAAAGCAACAAGTGATCCATATTGGAAATATGTGAAGCCTGTCAAATGCAGAACTTGAACTTAAGAAAATAATAATAAAAAGAGAGGTTTTAAAGTGAACAAGAAACCATGCCCATACACAAAATAATGTGCAGATGAAGATACTGATTTTTGGAGGAGTTGCGCAGATGAAACATTGTAAGCATGCCATTTTGTACCGAACGATCACATTTGTTTTACAAAAATAGATTTGCCAAATTCATAGTTACAATTATCTACTCATATGATCCAAAAGAGAAGAGAGGGCAGAGAGAATAATTGAGACAAGAAGATGAACCTCAGGAGCCATCCAAAATGCACTGCCTTTACAAGATTTGAGCATGTTTAATTTGCTTGTCTGGCAAGTTTCACAGTGAAATAAGAAAATGGTAATTGCTCAACATGATCAAGTTCTAGAAAATTTTACAAAGCTAATAGACCATGGAAAAACCATACCTCTTTTGCTAATCCAAAATCAGCAAGCTTCACTAACCCAGAGGCATCCACCAATATATTTGCACATTTAATATCCCTGCATTGGATTATATATATATATAGAAAAACAACATTCACACACCAATTCAAGCAAGTGTACTGCACTTGACAATCAGTTATAGAATATACTATCAGAAGAATATAAAAAACGGCAAAGCACCTAGTGGCAACAGCACAGAACTATATAAAATTTACATGGATAACTGTCCTGATACCATAAATGTTCTGCTTACATGGTTATGGACCAATAGTAAAAACCAACCATGAACAAGATTTGGTAAAGAAACCTAGTTTAGCAGGCTTACCTGTGCATCACATTTCGGTCATGAAGATACTTCAGACCTCCAAGTATTTGCCGCGTGTACGCAGAGACTTGGGAGTCTCGTAAATGATATTTCCGGTAGAGAGATGCCAAAGAACCTTGCGTTACTAGCTCAAGGAATATGTACAACTTCGTTACTTCCTGTATAGTAAAAATTTTTGTGAGTTATAGCTACATGATTTGTGGACAATTTGACATCTAGAAACGAAAGTTATAAACATAAAGTCACAATATTTTCAAAAACTTATCCTCTAAATCATTTATAACCCCAATATGATACTAATTCAGAGCTACAAAAATATTATACAGGATACCCAGATTATGAGGGAGCAATCTGTGTCTAAGAGAATTGTGTGTCAAAGCCAGGAAAAACTAGTTAATAAAGTGAATTTCAAGAAATATCCTTCATTGTGTCAAATTTATCAAAGGTGTGTAGGACACTTGTTCGCAACCAGGCATGCCTAGTCATATACCAGTCCAGAATTGGAACAAAGTATGCTCTTCAGGATTAATTACTAATAAAAATGAAGAATATGGCCAGAAAGGTGCATATTCCAGCATTGCTCATATTGTACCAATACCTCCAAATATTACTGCACTCTTTTATGCTTGTTAGGCGGCTATTCTCTCCCCTCACACATTCATTATATTTATCAAAGTATTCCTTAAAATCAGTATGCATGAGGATTTTGAAAATTAAACACTGGATCCATTACCTTATCAGTACCCAGATATTGAACAATATTTTCATGTTCAAACTGGCTTAAAAGAGCAATCTCCTGAAAGAACGCAGAAAAATTATAAAGATACAGATAATAAGGTATGTTTTTAGAAGAAAGCAACTAGCAGCCGCTTACCTGCTCAAGTTGATCAATGCATTGTTGAGCCTTAGCACCTTGGTCTAGAAGAGATACTTCCTTTACAGCGAAAAAGAATCCATCACTGCCACAATGATAGAGCTCAATAAGCAATATGCACACACAAAATATTTCTGTTCTTAAGGAGTTATGTCTCATTCAACACAAAGAACATCAACATCAACAACGTACCACCACAGGGCTCTCCCAGGTCAGCTGCAGCTGATAAAATGTCCAACGAACTAATGCAAATTTAAGGTAGCCGTAATGAACCTTCTGCATATGAGTGGTCCCTTAGGGCTTGTTTGCTTTATTATAAGCATTGCAGTTGTTATGATGATTTTGTTTACCTGAGTTGTCGGGCTCATTTAAGTTGCTGTTAGTATTTACTTGTATCATAGGGTGGTAATATGTAAGTGGTAATAATTACTTGTATATTGGGATGGTATCTTAGTGAGATCAGTATTTCCCTTAATTTTATTGGGATTAGTTTTAGCCACAACCCTAGTCTATTCCTCCCCTTCCTCTAAAAAGATACTTAGTCACAACCCTAGTCTATTCCTCCCCAAGATGTCATTTCAAGAACAAAATCATATATTTTTCGGTATGAGTGTCTGATTTTGGATATTACGAGCGGTGGATGTCTCTTCTCAAGTATGGTTAATGTCAGCCCCAATCGCGTGTTATAAGGGGCCCTGCTAAGGGGCATAATTAAAAATTGAGAAACTTTTAGCGGAGCTACTTGGCTGCACCCTTAATTAATCATAATAATTTACTTTATTATAGCTTTGGTTTCACTCAAACACCACCATCTGAGAAATTTTTGGTCATGCCACACAAGCTACGCCCCCAGACACGGGGGAGATACTTTAAGGTTTAATAAGTGGGATCCTTTTGTGGCAAGTGGGATACTAATATGTAGGTTATTTTTTAAAAAATATTCCACATATTAAGCCTAAATATTTCGGACGTGTGTAGGGGCGTAGCTTGTGTGGTATAACCAAAAATTTCTCAACCCCCAACCCAAGCTATGAATCTCTTCCCCTTATTTCCCTACTTCTTTGTACTTCATAAAACGATATCAACTCATTAGACAAATGAAGGCGATCAATTAGCAAACTGGTGTTACCACCTTAGGAAATTCTAAGAGTAATAAACCACCATTTGTCCAACAAACAATCAAGCACACCACCCTCTCCGCCACTTTCCTTATGTTGGAACTCATTACCTTTCACCCAATCAATATATCCCTCTCCAATGCCCACAAGAACAAACCACCAATATGGGAAAGTTAAAAATTTAAGATTCAATTCGGTGATTGATTTAATCGTAAAGCTTACTCGCTAATTCCCTCGTAGACGGTCCCGAAAGACCCACTCCCGAGCAGCTCACCCCGCTCCCACGACCCGATAACTCGCCGGCACCGCCCTCGCGGCGACACCACGAACGCTTGCTCCGTCGTCCTGCTCCACGCATCGTCCTCGTTCGAGGTCGACGTTTCTCCCATTCTCGCAGGCTCTTCTTCTCCGAACCGTCCACCAACATCCCCACCCGGAGCAAGCGACTTCACCAGCTCCCACGTCGAGTACTCCCGGTCGGCAACCCGGAGCGACATGGCCGGCGGGGAGCCAGCACCGGCGGCCGGTGGCCATTGATTCCAGCTCCTCCACCGGAAGACGGCGAGGGAGTCGGAGTCCGAGCCGGATTCGGAATCGGAGACGGAATGGGAATGGAAGCCTCATCTTCAGCGAGATCGTGGCCGACGCGGGAGAAGGGGAGGAGGTCGGAGGAGGAGCGGGCGGCCTTGCGGGCCTCCCAGGCGGCGGCGGGGATGGCGAAGTCCTCGGGGCCGGAGAGGCCGAGTTCGCGGCAGAAGCGGCGGAATTCGGCGGCGTCGTCGAGGCCGTCGACGCGGAAGCTGGTCTGGGGGGCGCCGAGGGAGCGGGTGGCACGGAGGCCCGCTCCTCCGAGTGGGGAATCCGGCGGCGGCCGGGCGTCGTAGTCGATGTTCTTGGCGGCGTTGCGGCGGTCGAGGCGGGGCTTGTGGCGGCGGGGCCTGGACGACGACGAGGACTCCATGGCGAGGATGGTTAGTTGGCTTGAGAGCTTCGCCGTCTTTTGCTAATGGTAAATGGTAAACGAGGGACCCCCCCCGAAAAGTTGTCTTCTGAATGTTAACCATTCTGGTCCACTCTTTGAAAGAGAAAAGTAAAAACTAAATTAATTTCATGGATTACATTAGTGATGTGTCCGTTTGGTGATGTTACAATGATTTATTGACCATTCTATAATGTAATCGATGATCAACTAGAGAGAGCAAAACGACGGAAATAAGAAACATAAATCTAATATTTGAGCCACCCCATAAATCCAACCATTTTTTACTATTATGCAAAAAATTTCACAAATACTTTTACAAATAGAATATGTGTAGGTGAAAGCAATTAAGTTTATTTTCCCAATTGACTTTGTATTTTTAGATATGGAAGAAGATAATGATGTCTCATTTTACTTAGGAAGACTTTTCCTTGCTACTAGACGAATGTTGCTTGATAGAATGGTGAAAGCAACTAAGTTCATTTTTGCAGCTAGTGATCTCATACCGAGAGTAAATAATGAGAAAGTGGTGTTTAGTGTCATTAAAGCAATGGAATATTCAGACCCTATGGATGATTGCTTTTCTATTGATATAATACATTTACTCATAGGCAATTATTTCAAACCTCTAGTAGATCCATTGGAAGCAATTTTAATTTCTAAAGAAAAATAATACTCTTTATTGCTAAATTCATATCTTTTAGTCATCCAACCGGGTAATAAGGTTAAGCCATTGCAGCGGAATGCACCAAAGGCAAAAGTTAACACACCTTCCACGATAGAGGCACCCCAATTGAAGTTGAAGTAGTCGCAGATCGCTTGAGATTAGAATTTTATCAGAATGAGAAGCTTTCCAAGGAGCACACAAAGGTATGGGATGCCTAGCACATTGTTGACAAATATTTTCAACTAGGACATAAGGTATTACTATTTTACCCATGCTTGAAATTGTTTTCGAAAAAATTAAAATCTAGGTGGTTGGGTCCCTACACAATCACCAAGGTATTTCCACATGGAGTTGTGGAAATTGTTGATGAAGAGAAAGGTGTGCCTTTAAAGGTAAATGACCAAAGGTTAAAGTTGTGGGTTAAAGCTGTGGTTGGTCATGTCTCTAACATTCCTTTATCCATGACTTAACAATGGATGCCATGGTTGGGCTGATGACTATAAATTAATATTTTGTGGTAGGCAAGCCAAGTTTCTGATAATTGTAGCTAGTATTTTTGTCTTCTTTTAGGTTGATGGATGGCATGGAGATCCCCTAAGCTATTTTTGTGTGCTTTAATGGAAGTGCTTGCTTTTATATTATCATTCTTTTATTCTAAAGCATTGAGGTTATTGATTAGCTTAAGTTTGGCGGGATTACATGTCATTTGTGGTTGTTTTCTTAGTCATTTTAATTTTTTATTCAGTTGTGTCAAATATCCATCTAATTAATATCATTCAATGATATTTTATGCTAAACATAGTTCTTCAATTGATCATTTAAGTATGAAAGTATTGCTTATTTGTCTTGGAGATAGTAGAGCTAAAAATGTGCTCCCAATATTCATTCCATATTCCCTTCTTTAATTTTGATCAAATTTAGATGATATTTATATTTTCTGTCATTACTTTAATATTGAATGATCTAGAATGTATTTTGATAGTCCCTTGAGGTGAAATTCTAAGTACTTGCTAAGAATAATATGATTTAGGCAATCTATTTTTGAGCTAGAGCCTCACTGAGCCTACCTATTGCATTGACCATTTTTCAGCCCAATTTTTGGTCTTATATCCTTTTCTGCTTTGTTTGTTCAATATATTTGAGTTAGAGCCTTTGTTATTTTGTCATGAGTTCTAGGTATCCTATGCCCTTAGTATAGTTTTCTTCCAAGTCTTTATTTGTTATTATCATTTACTTGAAGAGATCTATGCTTTTGAAGAGTTAGTTTATTTATGTTGGAAGAAATTGTGGATCTATGGTTGTTGGGGTGACAAAATGTTGCAAGTGTTATGTAGTATGGTAAAAGGTCAAAAGGTGGTGGTTGTTGAAAAAAACAAATGAAAAAAGATGAAATTTGTATTCATTTGTATTGCTTAATAACTCTTAAATGACATTTATTTGTGCTAAAATTTTTTGTATTAAAGTTAAAATGTGGTATTCGGTCAATAATGGTGATGATCAACTTTGGCTTGAAAGATTGCTATTGCTAGGGGAATTGAGTTATCTACTTTGTTATCTTGATATATCCTTTTCCTACCTTTAGCCTAGCCCTACTATAGCCTATGAAAGACCCAATGATTTTAATTGGCATGTCACTTACATTAGTGGAGAGGGTTATTGAGATTCACACCTATGGAAATCTTGAACATTATTTTGTATATTGTTGTATAAGTTGAGTCCTTATTCTTCATTGAAAGATAAGTTTGGAAGATTTTATTAACCATACATGAGCATAGTTCAAATTTTACTTGATTTAAGTACATTGTTTTTGTTAGATTGTTTTTATTTGATTTTGAGGAGCTATCCAGGTGCACATGTGAGGATATTCTGTATTTGATTGGATAGATATTTTATTGTCAAGTTTTGTGATATTTTTGCTCGAGATAAGCAAAAGTGTAAGTTTGGGGGTTTAATAACTTTCTGAAAGAGTTATTATTTGGATATTATTTTGTATGTATTTTGGTTAGTAACGAGGGAAATATCATGCTAGTTTCTTCATATTTTAGACATTTTTACTTTTTGGAATAAAACATTGATTCATGATAACTCAACTGCTTGGTGGACCAACTCATTACAAGCAAAGCATGTGTTGATACCCCTCATACACTGGCCTGGATGCCTCCTATGGCAGTTGGGGCACACTGGGTAGTCGTGACCACCTTGCCACTAACCACTCTGATATTGCTATGTTTGCTACTACATGGGCGTCTGCTACACCAACTGTGCTTGAACTGCATGCACAGTCACTACATCAATAGTCTGACGCCTCTGCGATGCATCTTGAGGGTCTTGGCCTCTACTAGGTCTATGCTTGGACTGCGGCTGAGTAGACTACCCGTGAGATATTCTCATATGATGAATACAGTGAGCAACTTCACCTTCCAAGCCTCTCACTACTGCCTCCTCTAGTGTGACATAGTGGAACATTGACATAGCTGATTGCAAGCTCAAACAAAGTCCTCTCATGAACTTTCCTGCTCTCTACCTCTCAGTTTGGAAGGTGCTTCACGCGAACCTCTCCAAGGTTAGGAATTTACCATGATACTCTGCCACTGTCATGCCCTCTAGTCCATAGCTATGAACTCTATCTTCTTCTCCTCAATCACCGTCCCAGGCTATCTCCTCTGTACGACAACTCCCTAAAGAAGAAGGAGGCCAAACCTCCACCAGATCTATCTTTGTCCTCTCACCCCTTCACTTGCTATTTAGACCCATAACTTTAGAGGGAATCTCATGTGCGCAAGCACAACCTTAGTGTCATCAAACCATGTAAGTGCGGCTTCAAGATCTATGCCTCCAATGAAGAGATTGCCTGCATTTTTCAGGGATCGATCCACGTCCCATTTCGGTGCATGATGGGAAACGTGCTCTTGGCATCTTGAGATCTCGCCGCGATGGAAGTGTCTGCGCTTCACTGCCTCTCCTTGCTCACTCACCTCCCTCAAAGCAGAAGCTTTCATCATCAGTCCTTGTGGCTGGATCACCAAACGATATGGCATGATGGGGGTGGAATGGTAGTGCCTTACAACTGAAGGCATGGTGAATTGTCCTATCGACTTAGACTGAACCGGGATCAAAAACTGCTCTATTAGCTACTCCTTTGGCATTGCGAACTGTCCGAATGGTGTTGTGTCAAACTGCAACAGCGGCAAAGGTGGAACACTCTCATGCTTAGATGTAGTTGGTGGGGTCCTCTCCATCAATCGCTTCTGCATCCTAGCCATCACCACTACCATCTCACACACAGTTTCAAGCATAGCTCCCATATCCTCTCGAGTTTGCCTCATATCCTACTATGTCTGACTCTGCTCCTTGCTGAAATGACAGATCTCCTTATCCTGAGCACTAGCACCTTTGTCCTCCTTGCACTCCTCTCAGCACTCCGCCATTGCATCTCGAGGAGGCAAATAGGGATGCATGCCTCGAGCATGCCCTAGCGGTGGGGTCGCATCACTTCCTACACACCTAGTACGTGCCATCTATTCAAACTACTGCTGAGACACTGCCACGGCCCATACAAACATTGGTCAGCCAAACCCAACAACACTACAGGTGGAACTGCTTGGTTGACTGCAAAGAAAATAACAATCAGCAATCTGCAGAACACAAGGCAACAAACATCAACAACAACAAGAGAGAGAACAAAAATGAAACAAGAAGAAAATTGAGAAAATGGGTGTACTTGGCGATATAGGCTATAGCCCACTCAACTGGGGATGTGGGCAACACATACCACAAATTCCTATCTTAATTGGCCATGAATTGGCTCTGATACTAAAATTGTAACACCTCTATTTAGCCCACAGAGTGAACTGAATCGAACTGGTAAATCTCAGGATACTAATTCACTTCCCATTAAAATGGAGAACTATCACAAGAAAGACTTAGCCACTCAAGGTGTCAAAAATGGAACTTGAATGAATCTACTACAGAGACAACACAAAAAATGCATACAAGACACATACAAGACTTGAATGAAGTTGATTGCAACACATGAAAGCTAAAAAATGGGGCTGGACTTCCACCCTACACCCGTTTTCAGGGAGTGTTCTTAAACTACTCTGTCTTGTCTTATTTCAGAGCATTGAGGGCCCTCCTCATTTTAAGTGTGGGGGAATGTAGCTTGATATTTTGATTGTTGCTATGCTATGCTATGTTTGTTAGTTTGTGTTTGTTAATATAAGTTAGTTTTGTTAATTATCTTTCGAAGTTCAATAATAGTTAAGTTAATTAATCAAATTCTATTTGAAGCCTTAGCTTGAATATAATTCAAAGACTTGTTTGATTGTGTTGTTTAGTTCTAAGTTTTTTCCCATGTGATTCAAGTAATGACCCTTTAGCTTTGATTTTGGTAATATTTAAAAAAGTCTAAGTTTTGTTAAGTGTATGAAGATGAAGTGAGTTAGAATTCTATCAAGAGATTTTTTAGTCGAAATAAAGAATTCTTGGTAGTCAATAGATGATCTAGGTGAGTTTTTGTTTACTGAAGCTTAAATAGTTATCCTCATTATATGACTTGTTTTTAGCCCATTTCGGCATGACATGAACCTCCATTTTTTAATCCCTTAATTTTGAGCCCTAATATATTTTATAAGAACATTCATGATTTATAATTACCTTGACCTAGCATGACTACATTAAAATTTTCTTAATGGTCAAGTGCTCATAAGGTAGGAAGGACTAAGCTATCATTGATGGGAAGACAAAGTAGAGAGCTATTAGTGAAAAGAAAAGAGTTGGTTAAACAAGAGACAATGGGAGTTATAGGAACTCTTGTTCCTTAAAAAAAAGAAGAAAAAATCATCAATGGAGGAAAGAATAGAAAAACAAATAGTCACTACTCTAATGAGCATAACGATCACTTGAGGAAACTTTAGTGTAAGTGATGCCTTTGCTTGCTTTTCCTAAAATCCCATTTTTGAGCCTTAGCCTAACCCCATTACAACATAATAAATACTAATGATCGACTATTCAAAAATTCAGATTAGTGGAGAGAAGCCTTATGGTTGAACATATGTTAATCTAATTTTGAATGCATTTTGCAAGATTTTAGACCGATCTAAGTTGAGCTCAATGACGAGCTAGAGAGGTTCAACAATCTTTTCAGGATTTTAATTTATGCTTTTACAATGTAATCAAATTGTACTCTTGAATTTCTTGATTGTTCAAGCTTATATCATAGTAAGAACAATTAATTTCTGTGGGGACAAGTGCTTTGCATGGAACTATCAAAGATTCAAGTTTAGGGGCTTGATAATTCTTAAATTGAGTTTTATTTTTGCTATTTTCATGTATAATTTCCATGTCCTAGTATCGTTTTCTCTATCAATTTTACTAAATATAGGATTTCTCCTAAATATAAGTAAAAATAGAAATATTAGAAATTTCGACTTGAAATTTTGAATTAATTTTGTTTTTTGCAAGGAACTGTGAAAATAAAGGAAGTTGGTAAATCCTAGTCATGCACACCCCACTATAATGGAAGAAGAAAGCTCAGAAGTGGATGATAGCAACATCTACACCAAATCATACATTTTCTAATTTATTATGTTGTAATTATGATGTTTCCTACAAAACATGATCTGCCCAAATACACATGCAAGCAGGAGTCAACTCTGCACATACTATCTCCGGATGGACCACGTCTAGAAGCTGCCAAGTAGGGAACAATTCTGCACAGGTGGCCTGCCACTCTACAAATGCTCTTGACCAAGTGGGCAATCTACCTAACCATAGCAAGACCTCAGTGGTGAACCATTAGACAACCACCTTTTTGAGCAAGAAAGAAACACACTTACCTAATGCACATGATTACAGCAGAACATCTCATGTGCATTGGTTGAGAAGGAAACTACGAGGAAGTTGTCAATTGACAGTCCACATGGACAATAAGGAATTTTAGAAATTGATCCTATCAACTCCACTAATTTGAAGGATTAACCATGAGGTTGAGCACTTTGCTGCTTAAGTTAGAATTAGTCTATACATGTGTGCAATCATCACTTGGACATCACTCCACACACTTTTATAGTAAGGAAGCTTCATGGAAGATGCTGAGAAGGTTCCTAGAAAGTCACCTAGCTTGAACTTTTTATACGTATATGCATCTTATGGTCCCCTTCTTCACCTAGTTCTCTTCCTTCTAGACTTGAATTCTTCTTATCTTATGGTCTGAAGGAGAGGTTCTAACATATTAAGAAGAAGGGGCCATGAAATCAAACTGTAAGGAAGCAATCACATTTGGAGAAGATCCATGCTATATGGCCTCAACGATTTAGATTTGGACTATGTTTTTTTGCTTCATCTACTTGTGTTGTTTTTCTTGTTGTGCTTAATGATGATGTTTACATCTTTTATGGGGTGAAGTGTATTAATCTGGGATGAACAATGGATCCTAGTTAATTTGTGATATAACGTTGTTACTCTTTATCTCTTTATGATTTGGTTATAAGCTGATTATTTCATATCTCTTTTTAATGCTTCAAGAGAGTAGCTAACTCTTACATGAGTAAGAGATTCGATCGTTCTAAGAATAGGCAGATTGATAATATCTTTGAATGAAGTAGTTTATGATTCTGATTGTATGAATACATTAAAGTCATAAATATCTATATAGGGGAGTTGATCGTAATGCATCAATCTGGTTTGTTTACACAGGAATATGAATTGATGGTAGGATGGTAGATTGTAATATGTAGGGAAAGCCTTTTTGAATTAAATTTGTTTCCCTGGATATCAATTCCAATCAAGTTGTAATTTAATAGATGTAACAAAGTTATATTGCTTGTTAACTAAATAAAATTGAACATCTCATATCTATCATTTGATTGAAAAAAGTTTATTAATTTGATTCACAGATTATTTATATAAGCATATTAGATATTTATTGTTCCTAGTTTTATGCCTTTGCCTCAATTTCTTATAGGGATAGTTTATATTCTTTATTGTTTACTGTTATCTTGTTTTATTTTGTTGATTATTGTTTTTATCATTTTGTTAGTTAAGTAGCTAGTTTAATCACTTAGAGTAATAAATAAGGCCAAAATATCAAATCCTCGTAAGACCGATACTCACTTATCACTTTATTATTTGTTCGATATGTGCGCTTACACGATGCATTAAATTAGCACAACACTTCCCCCTTTCACTTGCCTAGGATGAAGTGGGTTTGACATATGTGGGGGCCCATATTTGAATTTAAGGAACATATCCACTCAAGATTATCCTTGAGCCAATCATCTACTTGACTACACTTAACTGCATTATTTGTTGCCATTCTTTAATAGAGAAAAATTCAATAGATTCATTGCTGCTACTGTTAATATTACTACCTTACATTGTTCTTCTCTTTAACCCTTTGACAATCTTAGAACCCTTTTTTGGCTCATTCTGAAGCTACTATCTTTTGTACAAGGTTCTCTCTCTAGCTCTTCAAAATGGATAAGAATGGTTGGATTCAAGATGTGAATCATGATGGTTCAACAGGCTTGCAAATAAGAACTCCAAATGAGGATAAAGGTCAGAAAGTGGAAGAAACCAACTTTGTCTATGCCAGTAAAGTTAAGTAGCTTATTGTGGGTTTACTATAAAACCCCGGAAAAAATAATTAAGTTATTTTATTTAGGGTTTTATAAATCTTAAAACGAACCATAAATAATATTTAATTAAATAAATTCTTAAGAATCAATATCATTTATAACCCATTCGTATTCACTTATTAGTAAGTTTTTGACTTTTCATTATCACACAAATGATATAGTAATGAGTGATTACATTCTTTTCTATAAAATTTAATATAATGACTTCTTGAATTCCACACATATTATTCTATATAAAGGAGAGTTCTATTGTTAAATAAAACATCCTCTGGATAGGTTGTGAACACATTTGATACACAAAGGGGAAGACTTTAGGATTATTTGTTATAGTTGTGGGTTCTTCACTAAATTTTTAGGTCCGTATAATTATTTAAAGTGTATTCTGTATAATTATTTAAAATACTGTATTGTCATATAGTTATTTAAAATATTGTATTGTCCGTATAATTATTTAAAATGTTGTATTGTCTGTATAATTATTTAAAATGTTGTATTTTCCCTTGTGGACAACCTGGTCAACCTGAGACCAGATTCGACCACCATGCACCAGTGCAAATGGGGTCAAGGAATTGACTCAGTCTGACATGGGTTATGCCCTTCATAATCCAATAATAGACATGTCAGAATGGATCTAACAGCCATAATACAATAAATTGGACATGGCGGATTGGACTCGCCAGCCAATTATGAATATGGTGGACTAACCCATCAGCCGATAATGGACATGGTGGACTGGACCCACCAGCCGGTAACGGACATGGCGGATTGGACCCGCCAGCCGGTAACGGACATGGCGGATTGGACCCGCCAGCCGGTAACGGACATGGCGGATTGGACCCGCCAGCCGGTAACGGACATGGCGGATTGGACCCGCCAGCCGGTAACGGACATGGCGGATTGGACCCGCCAGCCGGTAACGGACATGGCGGATTGGACCCGCCAGCCGGTAACGGACATGGCGGATTGGACCCGTCAGCCGGTAACGGACATGGCGGATTGGACCCGCCAGCCGGTAACGGACATGGCGGATTGGACCCGCCAGCCGGTAACGGACATGGCGGATTGGACCCGCCAGCCGGTAACGGACATGGCGGATTGGACCCACCAGCCAATGAACTGGACATGGCAGATTGGACTCGGCAGACCGATTGGACATGGCGGATTAGACTCGCCAGCCAATAATGGACATGGTGGATTGGACTCGCCAGCCGATAACGGACATGGTGGATTGGACTCGCCAGCCGATAGACGGACATGGTGGATGATTCATGGAGCTCGAACCAGCTAATGAATGGACATGTTGGAATGGTCACAACACCCATTATTATAGATAATGATAGGGAGTTTATGGACTTATTTTATTTAATTATACGGTTTAGTGTTTTTATCACTAATGCGGAATTGCCTCCGCAGGTATGAGCACAGAAGGATGGGTAAAGTCGCGACAGCTGGAGGACTCTATTATTGGACTATCCTTTTCTCAAAATTGTTTGCATGGCAGTGGGATTTTAGTTCTGTTCATAGGACTTAGATTATTCCGAGCATTTATATATTAAATTTATTATTGTGAAATTATTAAAAATCTTAAAAATTAATAGGAAATTAATTTATGAGACACTTAATTTCATATAGTAATACTTGGCTTGTGGTTTAGAATGGGTTACTGATTGTTGAGGTCCTTTGTACGGCTGACCTTATGCTTAAAGATGGTGATGGTGTTCTCTCCAATATGGAGAATTTTCAAAGACTCGACTCTTTGTTGGTGAATCAAGTGGCCTCTTCTTGGGAGGATCCTCAATTGACAATGTAACACCCCAAATCCGGTTCACGCTCGTGAACCGAACCGGCATGTTACAGGCCCCGGTTAGGTTGGCTAACCCGAACCTAACTCATACGGATCCAATCTCGGCGTCTTAAGATGTAGATACGACGTGCCATGCATGGATAAATTCATAAAACCCTAACATGACACTACATGGATGACATGCAACCTAAATTTCACACCAACCAATTACAATCAAAATTAGTAAAAATTCTAAAATAAAAGGGACAGAATTTCCCCTAAAAATACAATTAGGGGCCACCCTGTCAAAATCGTATATTTCAAACATATATACGTATAGCAACAATAACATTCACACGTACTTCTAATCTATTATATTCATCATTCTCTGAACTTTGGGTCCTAACCCATCACGCTTCCGCTGCGCTACTCTGATCATTTCACATTCTATCATGTCTCATGCATTTGAACATGTCATTCACAATATAATCACATAATAACACAAATTTAAACATTCAGAAATCTAACATGTGTGTGCACAAGACCTCATTGCTCCTCCGTCCAAGCTGGCTCATCCACCTCGTGCTTATCACCTACATATATATAAGAAAAACGTCAGTAACAAGCGTTACTGGTCCGGAAAATAAAATAACTATAACAAACTGACTATGAGAGCAAACTCTCATCTGAAAGAAAACATATACTTCCTCAAGAACACTCTGAAGGGCACTACTGAGGAGCCACTGGGCTGCAGACCCGGTAGCATCCCGAACTTACTGCTGCTGGTACTGTGCTACTCTCAGCACTTCTTTTTCAGTACTTCTCGTGAAACTTTATCCTAAGCCCTCTCCTTACCTCCATATTTCTCCTGGCCTTGAGCACGAAGGCCGAGTACTCTCAGGCAGTCGCCTTTAGTACCCTTTGAACCACAAGTCCGGACATGCGCTGTACTAAACAGTACCCGTAAACCTCCACGTTCTCCGGGTGTGAGGAACTCAAACGCGGAGTTGTCAGGATCCCTCGGGAATGGAACAGTCCGCTGGCACTAATCCAGAGCCCGCTTTGACTGTCACGGCATCCTCTGCATGGTACGTGCAGTCGGTTTCTCCATCTCTCGTCTCACTGAAAACTCGATAAAACTATATATATAGGCCTGGGAAGGGATTCATATAATAGGCCCGAAGGCAACTTGTGGTGGATCTTGTTTTCGAAATCATCCTCGAGGGATCTCATCCTCGAGGGGTTATTAATCCGGAAATATTCGATTAAATGGCCCGAGTTAAGTGGGATCCGATAAAACGCCACTTAACCCGCCCTGCAATAATAAAATAAACATACAATGGAAGAGCGTAAAACAAGACGAGTCCTAAACGGACCTGGTAGAAGCTCCAAGCGTGTCATCGCGCCTAGGCGGCAAGCTCCTACTCCGTACCTACACATCAAAACTAAATACTAACGCCCGCTAACTAAATGATGCATCAAACTCGTTATGATTAAACACGCTCACAATACAACATCTACCACAACAATCAACAATTATATAACAATAATTATGAAAGAAATTCTAACTCCTATTCATACCAATCTTATCGTGTTTTTCTAAGTTATGTCGTAATAACTTATCATGCTCTCATTAGATCACTTACTATTTATTCGCAATCACTCAACTCATACAATCATCCCTTTACTCATAATTAGACATTACTCATGACGGTTAATCAAATCTAGCATACTGTGCTAACATTCATCATGACAACTAGTTAATTCTAGCATGCTATGCTAACAATCATATTCAATTTTAAATAACTCAATCGGAGGTAATTATACCTCACGTCGTCGGCAATCGGCGACGGCTAGGGTTCCATCGCGCGTCTCGGAGCTCGAATTCGGCGCTCCTCGGCGTCCGACGTTCGATCGGGCTCCACTGGGTGAGCCCCACAGAAGATCCGGTGGATTCCGGCGAATCCCAGAAATTCCGATTTTTCGGCGGTTTTCCGGCAGCTACTGGCGGTTTTCCGGCGGCTTCCGATGGTTTTCCGGCGACAATCGCCGGCGGCGTCTACTAGTCGGAAAGGGGTCGTGTTGGGTACCCTCGGAACCGGCTCGGCGAGCCCGACTCATCTATGACCTCAGTGTGGCCAATGGAGGCGGCGGCTCGCCGGAAAATGGTCAAAACAGTGGTGGCGGCGGTGGGCGACTCGATCCGGCCGGGATGGGCGGCGCTGGCCTCCGTTCCGGTCGGGGACAGTCGTGGGTTGGTCGAAGACGTCGAGGTGACCACTCGATCACGGCGGCGACGGTCGCCGGCGGCGGAATCGGCGACGCGACCAAACGCAGCCGCGGCGCTAGGCGTGGCGATTCCGGCGTCGCGGCGGCCCGATGGTGGCCGGGCCTGGTCGGGGCGGCGGGGCGACGTCGTCGCCGAGCTGGGCGGCGTCGGTCGACGGCCGGGCGGCGCCGACAGCGGCGGCGGTGGCGCGCGAACAGGGGCGGCGCGCGGCAACGTTTTGGGGAAGAAAGGTCGGGGAAGAGGAAGAAAAGGGCTGGTGGCAGTTTCGTAAATAATACTTGACTCGTCTCCGGCTCGAGTCAAGTATAATAACTAAGTCGTATTAAATCCTAAAAAAATTCATAAAAATCGGGAAAAATCCCGTAAAATCAAACAACACACAAAAAAAATCATAATGATATGGTCTAGAACTATCAACCCACCCAGACTGCCCGAACGCGTCCTAACGCGGTAAACGGCCTAATACTAATTTTACGATCCATTATATATAAAAATAATAAAAAAAAATTACTGGCATACTCTCATATATCTGATAACTCATTCTGTTCTGCTGTGTTCATGACGTTATCATCATATACTTGGGTACGCATGACCCTCATAGCTCATACACGCGACTGGCATTGGCTCGGTACACGTGTCCTGAAACTGACTCAACTCGAAAAAATAACGGTCGACCCGACCGGTTCTGAATATAAAACCCTAACTCGAATCGTGGGTTTTACAGACAACCTGGTCAACCTGAGCCCAGATTCGACCACCATGCACCAGTGCAAATGGGGTCAAGGAATTGACTCAGTCTGACATGGGTTATGCCCTTCATAATCCAATAATAGACATGTCAGAATGGATCTAACAACCATAATACAAAAATTGGACATGGCGGATTGGACTCGCCAGCCAATTATGAATATGGTGGACTAACCCATCAGCCGATAATGGACATGGTGGATTGGATGGCGAATTGGACTCCTAGCTAATTACGGACATGGTGGATTGGACTCCTAGCTAATTACGGACATGGTGGATTGGACTCATGGTGGATTGGACTCGCCAGCCGATAACGGACATGGTGGATTGGACTCGCCAGCCGATAACAGACATGGTGGATTGGACTCGCCAGCCGATAACGGACATGGTGGATTGGACTCGCCAGCCGATAACGGACATGGTGGATTGGACTCGCCAGCCGATAACGGACATGGTGGATTGATTGGCATGGTAGATTGAACTATCAGCTAATGAATGGACATGTTGGAATGGTCGCAACACCCATTATTATAGATAATGATAGGGAGTTTATGGACTTATTTTATTTAATTATACGGTTTAGTGTTTTTATCACTAATGCGGAAGTGCCTCCGCAGGTATGAGCACAGAAGGATGGGTAAAGTCGCGACAGCTGGAGGACTCTATTATTGGACTATCCTTTTCTCAAAATTGTTTGCATGGCAGTGGGATTTTAGTTCTGTTCATAGGACTTAGATTATTCCGAGCATTTATATATTAAATTTATTATTGTGAAATTATTAAAAATCTTAAAAATTAATAGGAAATTAATTTATGAGACACTTAATTTCATATAGTAATACTTGGCTTGTGGTTTAGAATGGGTTACTGATTGTTGAGGTCCTTTGTACGGCTGACCTTATGCTTAAAGATGGTGATGGTGTTCTCTCCAATATGGAGAATTTTCAAAGACTCAACTCTTTGTTGGTGAATCAAGTGGCCTCTTCTTGGGAGGATCCTCAATTGGCAAACTTTCTTGAATGGGCTGGTGTGAATGCTCCAGTAATTCTCTACAATGGGAGCCAGGAGAGTCAGACCTCTAGGATAATTGCTTCAGATCCTCACTATGGTAGATCGATCACTATTGAAGTTGGTGAGGAGGAGACACAAAATATTATTCCACTTCAGGTCTTCTCCTATTACCTTTCCTTTTACTGTTCCAAGTCCATTTCAATATGATTATTGTTGCTTGGAATATAAGTGGAGCTGGTGGGAAATCCTTCCCTGCTGAGCTTTATCAGAACCTAAGACATCTTCTATTAAATATGAGTCATTATTAAGGAGATGGGGCAATATATATGATTTTTGCTTTGTGTCTTGTAAAGGTGAATTTGGGTTATGCTCTTTTTTGGAGGAAAGGTATTAATATTACTATTCTTGATAAAGATTCTTCTATACATGCGCATATTAAGGACCCTCATCTATCTAGAACTTTCACCTTTGGAGGACTTTATGGCCCTCCTAAGCTGGAACATAAATTCCTTTTTACTCACTAATGATGAGCCATGACTTATTTGTGGGGATCTCAATTTAGTCCTTGATTGTGTTGGGAAAGTTGGTGGATCATAGCTTTCATCTTTCCAATAGAAGCCCAAGTCTAATCTCATAGATTTGGGCTTCATTGGAAATAGGCACACCGAGTCCAATATGCAATCTGGTTTTGGTCGTATTATTTTTAGATTAGGTAAAGTGCGCCAACCTCTTGTACCTTATCTTATCCCCAAACCAAGGTTCCCCATTTGGACCATGGCCTGTCTAACCACTACTACCCTATTTTGGTAGATATAATGCCATTGCCTCAATGAAAAGGTATTAGACCTTTTCGGTTTAAAATTTTTGGATCACATCAGAGGAATTTCTACGGCCAATGGTTGGACTTTTTAATGAACCCGGAAGGATCATGGACTTAATAACTCTCGTCATATTGGCCAAATTTTATTTGATTGGGATTAGGATAAGTTTGGGAAGTTATATAGAAGAATGGAGGAGCTCCAAAGTAAAGTTTCCAGACAATTTATTCCTGCCAGCTGTTCTTCCAATATTTTAGTAGAACATATGCTCTTAGAGGATCTCCTTATTAAGTGGAAAATATTTTAGAAATAGAAGGCTTTTGGGTGATCAGAACACCAAGTATTTTCATCATAAAGGTTGAATTGAATATGTGGCGTGTTAAAATACACTCTCATTCTTAAGGATGACTTTGTAATCGAAAAGGAGGGGGATTTTGCTAATACATTCATACACACCTGGGGGACAGTTATGACAATTAATGACTTCAACAGTCTCCCTGCGGTTAGTGAATTATTTCATCCTATTATTATTCATCAGGAGAATATTTTGCGTACATCTATTGTCACATACAAGGAAATCCCAAATGTTGTTATGCGCTTAAACCCCTGGAAGACTCCTGGCCTGACGGTCTAAATGGTCATATTTTTAAGTCATCTTGGGACATCATATTTAAGGATGTGGTTAGGCTTGTCCAATCTTTCTTTGATGAAGAAATTTGAATATCCTCCTTTTAACAAGTATTATTTGCTCCCTATTTATAAACATAATGGGGTCAAGCATTTATCTGCTTTTAGACCAATAAGTCTATCTAATGAAATTTACAAAATTATATCAAAACTCTTGGTTAGGAGGCATAAGATGGTTTTGCAAAGTGTTTGGGCTAAGGAGTTGATAAATAGTTAATAATGACTTAATTGCTTAGGGATGTTTCAAAGCAATCAAGAAGAACAAGAGTATGGTGGGTTGGTGTTTTCTGAGGATTGATATATCACAGGCTCATGGCAGGCTAGAATAGAACTATATTTTAAATATAATCTAGTGTTTGGGGTTTTATCAAACTTAGTGTTGTCTTATTTATAAATGCATTAGTTATAGTTGATTCTCTGTCAAGATCAATGGTCCTCTTTATGGTTTATCTAAGCTTACTAGAGGATTAAGGCAAGGTGATCCATTTTCCCCCGTTTTCTTTTTTCTTTTCAGGAGTTGAGGGTCTCTCTCGACTTTTGAAGGATTGCTTACAATAATAATTGGGTTCATGGAATTAAGGTTGCAAGACATGGTCCTTCTATTTCCCATCTTATGTTTGGAGATGATACTTTCCTTTTCTGCAATGCTAATATAAGAGCTACAACATAACAAGCATATCTTGGATAAGAATGAAGCTATGTCTCGTCTATTGATCAATATTTTTAAATCATCAATTCTCTTTCCTCATGGTCTCTCTACTTTAAGAAGGAGATCTATTTCAAAAATTTTAGAACAATGATTGAGGGTTTTAAATATCTTGGCCTACATATGTTTTGGGACAAGAGTAGAATCAGGTGGTTCCAAGTTCTAGTAAAAATTTCTTCTAGAATCAAGTCTTGGAATGGAAAGCGCCTCTCACAAGTTAGTAGAACATGTCTTTTTAACTCAGTTACTAATGTTATGGCCAACTATGTGATGAGCTTCTTTAAGATGCCAACATCTATTATATATTAAGAATATTAATAAGAAGCAATTCAAATTCTGGTGGGGGATGAACTCCGAAAAATTTTGTAGACTGAAGGCATGGAATGAAATTTACTTACCAAAGGATGAGGGGAGTTTGGGAATTAGATCCTTGCATACAATGAATTTATCTCTTCTCGGTAAAATGGCTTGGAAGATTATCTCTAGTCCTCTTCTCTACTTGGTAGAGTTATGATGATTAAGTATGAAAAGAATGGTGGATCGTGGCACTCATCTTTGCATATCAAGGATCATTTGCTGGGAAAAGTGTGAGTAAAGGCTTCCAAATTCTTCAAGGCAATGTTTATTGGTCTGTTGGCAATGGGGGAAGCGTTAGACTTGGACTTCATCCTTGAGTTCCAAATGCTCCAAATTATATACCAAGACTCAACCCGAGATTTAGTCTTTAGGCTTCTTAGCCAGTTTATTCTCTTGTTTCAAATGGTCTAAAGTGGAATGCTTATCTCATCGTAGAAATGTTTAAATTATGCGATGCTGAGAATATATTAAAGTTAATGGCTTTGAATGATAGAAGGGATTATAAATTGATGTGGTGTATATCTAAGGCTAAAAGATTCTCTGTGAAGTCTTGTTATAAATATCGTATTGATAGATGATCTAATTCTTCTTCATTCTCTCTTAGTTGGAAAACTTGGGGACAGCTTAGTCTTCTGACTATGCTTGTGTTTTGTTGGAAAATTGGTTGTGATAATCTACCTATGATGCCGTATCTTCTAAAAAGAAGAATCCCTATTTCAGATCCCATGTGTCTCCTCTGTGGCTGTGAGGAAGAAACTACCCTTGATCTTTTCTGTCACTATAAAATAATTCGATCCACACTCTTTGCTGTTCTGCAGAGGGTCAGACGGACATCGGACAAGCCTTTGACAAAGTTCATCCGACCCACCTACTGTTCGACTTGTTCATTGAGCTCGGACATGTCCATCGTCTGGACATTGTTTTTTAAAAGAATTCTCAAGTTCCACCTAGAAGGGTTTGAACCAAGGGCCAAATACCCCTGTATTCAATGCCAAACCGGCCCTTTTTATTTGCGAACAAGGCCAACTACGTAAGTATTTAATACCAAACCAATGGACAACCCAATCTTATTTGCTAACATGAATTTTTTTAATATATATAAGTGTAATTACATGAGATTTGATTCGGTATAATATATTGAATACCAATTTTATTAAATTAAACCGATTATATAGCGTATTTTTATTGGTCAGAACTTTGGTATTGTCACTAGTAAAATTTTAAAAATAATTTTAATGTACTAGTTTGACATCAACTCGAGTTAAAATAAATATATTAAGGACTTATATCACCTTAAATAATTTTTTAACAAAATATTATTTTAATAAAACCTAAGATAATAATAATAATTTTCATTTAAATTGGTCATGATATGTTGATTTTTTAATGATTTTATTAATAATTTGCTAATAAATTGATTTGCTAATTTATTTTGTTATTAATCACAATAGTATAAATTTCTGTTGTCTTGCTTTAAAAAATTAAATAAGTCATAATATATTGATTATTTAATGAGTTTTTTAATGATTTGGTTATACTTGATTTGTTGAATTATCATGTTATTATTAATCATATTAATCTTTATACTTTGTCTCACTTTAATTAACTAGTCATGATATTTTGCTTATGTTAATTAAATTTTTATTTTGGGATATTTTGATTTATAAATATGTAATTTTGTTTTATTAGTTATTTTGAGAATTTTTATTTGATACACACGTTTGTATTGATGTGAATATATGAACCAACAACAATGATTTATGATTTTTTGTACTATGCTATAAGTTTTAAGACTTCTAAATATATATTTAATATGTATATTATGTAATTACTAATTATTACTAATAAAATTTCGAATGCTCGGTTGCTCATTTAATTAGACGAAGCAATGTCCATGTTCTTCGGTCAAATTTAGTCGGTCAATTTCGGTAAGATGGCCAATTAGACATACACGCCGCCCGACCTATAGATATCATTCATTTTTGTTTGAGCTTTTGAAAGTTGATTGATCGGGCTTCGTTGCTACTCAAGTTTGTTATTGTTGATAATGAAGTTTGGAGACTTAGGAATAGCATCAACTATGAAGAAATTCTAACCTTCTTCTTTAACGATATATATTTTCAAAGAATCCAATCTTACGACGGCGCTCTTTCTGCTATAACTAGGACAAACTTGTAGGTCGCAACGCCAATTTTTGATACTCTTAACTAGCACAGCTGATACTGGTTGAAAAAAAGTTATTACGTTCAGTTTAGTTGGAGCGAAGCTAGAGTAAATAATATGAAAATTTTAAATCAAAAGAAGTTATATTTATTATATTTTTTAGAAAAAAGTAATATTACGGTAATTACTTCGTATACAAATTAAATATGATTGTGTTTAATTGAGAGCCCAGAATAATTATGATTATCTTATATCAGTCCACCCATGTGTGTTCTCCCACAAATAAAAATATTTCCTCTTTTATTCACTTTACGTGTAAGGGGGAAAGATGTTTGCTTATGGGAAAGTATAGGGGTAGGTCATTTTAAGGTAATTATAATTAATTTAAATACTAAATACATTTTAAAAACATTAAATTTTTAATAATATATTACATATGTGCTAATTTTAATAAGGTGATCATTTAAAATTACCACGTGCTTTACATTTTTCTCATACTAACAAAATAAAGTTTTTAGAGTCAAACAAGGATTAAAAATATGGCTTGAATCAAGTAGGCAGGCATAAAGCAATGCTAGTGGTTTATTTACAAAGGTCCCACCACTTGGTACCATTCAAAATTAGAAAACAAGATTTGTAACTTTGAGATTGATAAATATTCAAGAGATGGAATTTGCTAACAGTAGTTAACCCGCTAAGACATAAATGATTGACCCCCTTTGTACAGACTAGGCAAGATTTACAGATAAATTCTAGTTTTATAAATAAATGATCTTGTTGAATAATAAAAGGCTATAATAATATAATACCTTAAATATAAATTATGATTAATTTTAAAGATAGATTTTAGTTGAACGATGAGATAAATTATAATTATTTGATTTATTATTATCTTTTATTTTTATTATATTTTAATTGGTTAAATCTTATGCTTTTAATATTGAGAGGTCAATATTGACTTTCCTTTTTATTGATAAGAGCCAATTATTAATTACAAATCCTTAATTTTATCAAGAATATCCCTTAGAGTTATGAATTTTTTGTTGATTAGCCCAATGCTTCAAATATATTTATCTTAATCATAAATTTTTTTAATTAAATCAATTTCTAAAATGAAAAAATTTGTAAACCAAGCAAACAAATAAGGTGCTATAAGTTGTGACTGAGTTATAGAGTTTTGGGTCTACAAGTGCTTTGTGATAGATCCCAACCACCTAACTGTACGGCCAAAAACCTCATATGCACCTTTTACTTGTGTGTTTAGCGCCTAGCCTTAACACATGAATAATCTATAATCACATGCTTAGGCTTTGATCGGTTTTTATTTTACTTTTTCAGGTTGACAGTTGCATCAAACGTAGTTGTAGTTGAACTATTCTAACCTCTCAAACAAGGATGAGTGAATAAAATGAAATGGACTACATGCAAAGTTGCAAACTATTGTTTTTCTACAGACTAACGATTAAAAAGGCTAAGTATGGTCTAAGATAAGGTGTATAATATTCAAGTATTATTTTTCCTAATCAATCTATAGTTGCCTTTTGACTCAGTACAATGGTACTCAAACTGATAGATAAGTTGCATCTCACATTCACCAGCCAGCTTTGAAAATTTTTGGACATTATAATACAAAAAGTTATGCACTTCTTTCTTCTTCTTCTTCTGTCAATCCACCCGCTCCAAAAATTTGAAGTCTGGATTATGGATCCTTTCTTTCAACTTTTTTTGTTGGATAATATCAATGCTTCTAGATTTCTCATATTCTTTCTTATCGCATCCAACATTTGCCTACCTTTTTTTAATGTTATGATAAAATTGCATGATATATCTCTTTAAACAACACTTGAAAAATATTTTTCCACATCCAAATCAACGTAATTTATAATCTTGAATTTTTCTTTTAATTAGTGTGGCCTCCCACACCAATTGTAGACGTACGTAAGGTATTAATAGGGATTTGATCTTCAAGGATATCAAAGGATACTCATCTTAAAATTGTACAGTTTATTAAAAGATTGTTAAGTTGTCTTTAAATTATACGAAAAAAAATATAAAATTTAAAGGTAAATTTTTTTTAATATTTGGATGTCTTAAAATTTAGTCAAAAAAATTTTTAATCTTATTTTCTTATTATCTAAATATATAATAAATTTTTTAAAAAATTTCGTATCTTTTTATTTCATTATATTTATATTTCTTATGAAAATATTTTTATTCACATTTTCACGTCAACTAAACGGGCATGAGGAAAAATCTTACGGAGTCTATGGTAGAAGATTTATGATATACTAAGTAGTTATGTGCAAAGGCCTTTTTAAATTTCTTTACTAAGAGTAGGTTGACGGAGAGATGAACAGCATGGGCGATGGTGGAGGTGGGTCTCCTACATATTCTGCTTTCTGTCTCTTCAACCACTTTGTTAACCAGAGTTTGGTTTTCCTCCTACCTCGTTCCCTTCTAACCTTTTTCTTTGTTATAAAACACCTCACGAGATTTATCCTCCGCTTCCAAACATGTATTCTTCGTTTCACACCTTAAAAACTTTTGTCTTGAGCATACAACAAGCCCCTTCTCCTCCATCTTCTCCTCTGATCTTTCTTTCTGTATTATTTGATTGTCTACCACCATGACCTGCTACTTTGTAATGGCGTCCCCACCATGAGGCTGCAGTCTCTAGGCGATCTTTTAAGCTCACTTATGAGAAGAAAGCCACATTTCTTTTAGCCAAGGAAGCTTCTCCCACTCACTCTTCCTCCACAACCCTAAATATTTCTGTATACATCATCTGGTTAAGTGGTTCTATTTAGAAATTAAAGAGATGATCTAATATCATCTTTCTTCCATTATATATCCACCACAATCATACCTCCCCTCAAATAATGGTTTGGAAGCGAACTTGAAGATGGTGCCCAGAATTGCAGATCAGAGCTTTCATGATTGATGGGTGCTCCCCTTTTAGGCCCCTCTTTCACATTCATTACTACCAATTCATGGTTCATAAGATTACATGCTAGGATCACTTCATCATCTCTCTTGTAATTAGTACGTATCTTCTTCAAGCTATGGAGTCTGGAACCAGTGATAGCATCCAATCATCAAGCGGTGGCGACGACGAATACGACTCCCGCTCTGAATTCATGTCCACTTTCTTGACTCCGGCAATGATCTCCGACCAGCAACAAGACCCGCCACAGCCACTACCAACGCCGGCCCTCTTCGATCCCTTCTCCAACTACCTCGACATGGACTTCTCCCGATCACCGCCTCCCAACCCTCTCCTCAACCTCGACATGATATCGAACAGAGCTCCCACCACCACCACCGCCATCACCACAACCACTACCCCGCCGATCTCCGCTTCTTCTTCTTCTCCTCCGGCCACCGTCGGCGGGGCAACGGCGGTGGCAACGCCGCCAGCAGCCCGCAATCCGAAGAAGCGGTCTCGGGCCTCTCGGCGGGCGCCCACCACCGTCCTCACGACCGACACCTCCAACTTCCGGGCCATGGTGCAGGAGTTCACCGGCATCCCAGCGCCGCCCTTCGCTGCTGCCTCCCCCTTCGCTCGCTCGCACCACCTCGACATCTTCGGCTCCGGCACCGCCGCGGCGCCGCACTACCTCCTCCACCCTTTCGCCCACAAGTTCCAACCATCCCCCGCTAGCTCGCTCTTCCCCGCGCCGGTGTCTTCCATGCTCGACATGCTCTCCTCCCCCACACTCCTCCCTCCCACCATCGCCTCCAATCTTCCCGAGCAGTTAATGATCGGCGCAACTGCCGCCTCATCTAACACCATTAACAGCATCTCCAAACATGACCCAACACAGATGTTGGGCATAAACAGCTCTGCCCAGCAGTTCTTCTCCTTCCAATCTCTACCACAACCAGCCCCAACCATGGAGAAACCTCTAGGCATGTCGACGGCCGTCTCTTCCTCCTCCATTGATTTGGGCTTGATCAAAACCGGGAGCTTGGTGGACGACTTAGCATCAGCTCCATTAACAAGGCCGGAGGAAGACGATCATGGTGGTAAGTACTGGTTAGAAACAGCAGGAGCTGCAAATGGGGAGGAAGGGAACAATACAAGATCGACGTACAATGGGAGCAGCTCCTGCAAGATAAACTTCTCGGCTTCTTCCTCGCATTTTCATGCAGTGAACGGACCCGATAATGTATCTTCCAGAGGTGAAGGTATGGTAGATTCCTGGATCTGTTCTTCGGATCAGTAGGATTATTAGTATTTTAATGAAATGAAAATGCATGGAACTTGTGGATTGAACCATGGATATTAACTAATTATTATATGTGAATACCATTGTTGATTATCTTCTTGATAGCATGAATATAGGAAAGTTGGTTATAGTTCTCCAATGTTTTATCTTGTGCTCAATTGAGTTATTATAATGCTCAATCTTGGCATCATGATCATGATCTCCATCTGACGTTTCTGAATTTTAAGGGGGACACATTGTGGAAAGTAATGCCGTCTTTTTTTACCTGATAGAAGGTGATTGAATTGCACGCCAAAATTATGTTTATTTTATTTTATTTTGTTCTTGAGCGGGTTCGAATTTATGCCCGCCAATAGGCCACATATAATCTTCATTCTTTTGATTTTAATTTTAATTTTTAAAATTCAATGCTAGCTGTTTTTAGCCCTTCCATATTTGTTTTTTCTACCCCAAAACAGCTCTATAATGCGCATAGTGTTAAGTAGAGTACCACTCCAGTAATTGGTGGCGCGATTCAAGGAACCAGTACCGCTAAAACTCTTACTGTGACTTATATGATAGAATGTCTGGCAGTTTCTGACTTTTATATTTCTAACCTGCTAGTGAATAGTTTTCTTTAAAAACTCTTCAAAATCAAATTTTAAATGTTCACGAAATAAAATTGGAATTGGCTCGAAGTCTATCGTTAAAGTGATAATATACATTGAATACAATCACCTTATTAATAAAACATTAAGGCTTGTTTGATTAGCATTAGAGACATAAAAAATTTATGAAATTTATAAATTGTAATTCATGGCAAGAATATTGATCTTCTATAAAAAAAATTAGCTATTTTTTACAGTATTTGTAGTAAGATGCATGATTGCTACCAAGTTGTTCCTTAAATTTTATCACAACAAATTTTCTTAACACAAAAAAAGGGGGAAAAAATTTTGTAAAGAGATTTTACATCTCAAATTTACATTATAACTAATTCCTTGTAAATTATAACCAAGAAAATTTCATACATTTTATATATTTTTTATGCCACCAAATGAGCCTTAAGGTAAAAAAATTAAAGTCCTTTAACACAATAATATGAAGATTTGAAGGGTTCTTCACCATGATCAGGGATCAGGTCAAATTTTATTAATTTTTTAACTGATAAAAAGAGTAGTTAAGGTGGGCAAACGATTAAGTTAAATTTCTATTGACTCAGAATACCAAATACATAACTTATGTAAATTACAACAAAATAAGTTTTATTTACTACTTAAAAAATATATTAAAAATTATGAAAATTATTAATGTGGATATAAGTGTGTTGGTAACAAAGTGAAAATCAATTTTTATTTATGTTAAAATATAAAAATAAAACTAAATTTGCTTATAGAGGACGTATTCACTATCATTTTCGTAATAGTATGCTAGGAAAATTAATCTTCTTTTCAGTGTCTTCACTTCCAAAATGCATTACATACATCCATTACGTAGTTAAATTTTAATATCATATCCTCATAAGAATTGCAAACGATCATACTGTTGCATAGCCAAGTAGTTGCCAGCAGTGGGCCGTACGTGTTAATAATTTTTCCAAGTTTATGTTATATAAAATGCTAATATGAGTTTAAAACTTCTTTTTTTATTCTAAAGATTTCGTGAATTGACTACATGTCATGGTTAACTGAATGAAACTCGATAAATAATTCCTTAAGAATATATATATATATATATATATACTTGTTTCGTATAATATCTTTTATTTAATTAAAAAATAATATATATAAATAACTCAAAGTCAATTTAGATTCGACCCTGAATCGATTCTACTTTATAGCATATTGAGTCTAGTCCCTAATTGTTAAACTGCAAAGGCTAAACAGATAGTAACTTGTGTCCTTTGTTAGCACAAGTAAAGGTTAACACAAGTAGCGGTTGTTTTGTAGTAATAACTAAACTCTGTTCTTATAAAGCATTCAGCGCCTAAGATGAGTCAATAATAACGTCTACAAAATTGGAGAGATTCTTTTTAAGTCCTATGCAAGTTAACTATTAATTTAATTCATCTAAAAAGAAAATAATTTATCTTATTAATTTTATTACTTGAATTGTAAATCAGGTTAAATAAAGACCAATTACACAGTCTTTTCTAAGAATCATTCATAAAAATTGATTTGAGAAGCTGAAAATTTTTAGAGTCCGGAAATAAAATTAAATATAAGACGCTTATAGGCAGCTAATGGCTTTTAGAATAACTAGATGCATGGTTTATACTGGAAAATAAAAATATAAGCTCCTAATTAAGTTGGAGTTCATGCAGAAGCTAAACATAAGAATTACCCACAAAAGAAAATTATGGGGATATCATGGGTAGCACTAGTGCCGTATACTTGCAAATTGTTGTCTAATGTAATAAATAAAACACAAGATTTTATAATATGGATTATGGAGCCTCGATTACTGCTACGCTGATATGATGCCGTTTACAAAAGGGGAATGATTGCCGTGGGATTCTGGTAGCTGAGCATGTATAGACGACTCGGTTGTGACATGTGACAATATTTTTCGAAATCATACTATGGGCCCGTTGCCAGGGAATAATCATCTGGTTTTTGCAATGATGCCCTTTGTCTCTCCCAAGGCATCATCATTTAGTTTTACATTTTACATTTGGTGAAGCACAATATATATTACAAATAAATTAGGAACTTATATATGCATAATATATATTCTCATCATCTTTATACTAAAAGTTACCTATGATAGAAGTGCTTTTTATTCTGTAGAACGTACTGCTTTCGAGGTATAAACTCTAAAAAGACTCCTAGCTTTTAGTCTCCAATCCTGAATGCAGCCCGACACGCAGATATATTGTCACATTTCAAAACCACCATTTAGGCATTATATATATATATATATATATTCTTGAACTTTTTACCTGCAAATATTTGTTGATATTACCATACGGTGGGATGATTAGTTCTAAATACCAAAAAGAGGAATGTTTCTCCATAATGGGCAAAGTGCCCTCTAGGTTGGCCTTAAAGTTGACATTGACCAAACTATTTAAAATAAAAATTGAGCGAACCAAATATTCTTAAAAGAGAAATTTTATTAAAATAATTTTTTCTAGTAGGCACTTTCGTTGAGGGTTGTCATGTCCGGCGATCTAATGGGTCAAGGGAGGTCATTTCTGATTACTTTTGACTATGTCTGATACAAAAATTTCATAAAATACTGGCAACCTAAATTGAGGCCATCAACTCATATTTGTTGAACTTTGTTTTAACGTGACAACAACTTCAAACTTTCAAAGTGCAAGTTTTGAAGGCCAACCAACGGAGAGAAGAAACTAAATTTGAAGAATCAAAGGAAATGTTGAAGTGGTGTATACTTCAAGTGCACTTTAGACATGACTTCGGCAACCAAAGATGTGAGGTGAAGGTTAAGGAAGAATGAAGTTTAATCCTCCGGCTGACCTTTGGTCAGTGGTTCAAAAATTGAAGACCTAAGGCTTGGAAAGAAACTCTGAAACATCAGATTTGGCAGACCTTCGGTTGTGGGTTAGGCAACCCAAGCACATGGAGGAACCCTAAAGATGATATGGCAAAGCGTCAAGGACTTCGAGTAAGCTTTGGCCGGGATTTGGCAGCCGAAAAGGGTTTGGAAACCTTGCGGTTGATGTGGCACAAGGAAATTGAAGTTAAGGAAACTTCGGCTAAGCTTCGATTGCGAGTTCTATAGTCAAAGCTGAGTTGTGTTAAGTCTTGGACTTATTCATTTTGAAATTCAATGATGAAGCATTAATTCATTTTATGATCATGAAATTGTTGGTCTATAATGCGATTTAGTTGAATTAGAGCAAGTTAATTTGATGTTCAATTATGATCAAATTAATTCAAAATATGTTGCATTTTGAATTACATTTATAGATGACTTGGACATGAAGTCATTGGCCTATGAAGTTGTATTGGTCTTGAAGTCTTAGACTTGGACTTTGACATGAGATAAAACTTTGATGGATCCTTGAAGACCGGAACGTCTAGGTGGAACCTAAAGCTTTAAACAAGTTTGAATTTGAAGATGAGTGAAAAATTAATGTTAGAGTTCGAAGGAGCCTTCTTAGTATCAATTGCTCAAGTGGTTGGAAGCTTGGACTTGCTACTCTATAAAGGTGGGAGATTCGTGGTAGCAAAGAGCCTTTGGTTAGTGCCTTTGAAACCGAACATTCAAGAATGATTGAAGTGTTTTAATATGTCAAGTTTGGTTACGATTTAGAGCTATAGTGGGAGAAACCTTCAAATAAGCCTCATCTATCATCAACCTTAGGCATCAAGAGATTGTGCTACAATTAGTTATTATATTTATATCTCTTTAAGTAATTGTATTGTAAAAGATCTTGTTGATCTTATGAAGTGTTGTCAACACTAACCCGTGTGATTAGTGGGTGCAAAACTGGGTGTGATCTTGTATTGTGCTTACACTAGTGATCATGTGATCCTTTAGGTGTGGAGTTGTGCTTACACTAGTGGTAAGTATAATTATTTAGTTGGGCATGTGAAGTCGAGCTTAAGATCAAGGGGGAAGGCTGGGCATGTGGCTTGTGAAACCGGCTTCGGGTTGAGTGTGGTGAAGGATAATTGGGTTTTTGAAGCACTTAGTTTAAGCTTGGTCAAGGATAAGTAGATGTAACACTTGTATGGTAATAATCAAAGGTTTGGTCATAGTGAAGCATAGATGACCTACTCAATCGTTGGATACGGTTGAGTAGAAGAGAGTAGTATGAGTTCAGAATCTCTTAAAAAATCCTTGTTTTTGTGTTTCTTGCCCTTACTCTATTTGCTTAATTGGTTTCAACTATGTATAAACCTTTACAACTTGTATAGTTTGACAAGTTTGCCAACACTTGTTGTGATTATTTGTGATTAGTCAAGTTGTATTTGTTTAGTATATTAATAGGTTAAGATCCTTTATATTTTTATTTTAGTACTAACTCATTTATTCAAGTGTCTATGTTATTCCGTTGCATACTGAAATCTTTTCAATGTAGGTAGTTTTAAGTGAATGAGGCAGACGCTCGGTCGATAGTTATGAAAAAAATGTCAAAACTATTCATTGGAAAAGTAAATGGGATGATTCAAACCCTTAAGGCTATTATTTTTGAAGAAGTGATAGAATCCTATAAATAGGTCTCTGGAGAGTGTGTTTTTAATACCTATTGCTATCACTTTGAACCCTAGACTCTATTGGATCTATTTGGGAAGTTCAAGCTTATGTTAGGATTAACATGACCTATTATTAGCTTGTATTCTTAGGTGTTGATTGTGTGACCAATAAGAGATCTTGTATGTGAGGCTTGCTTAAGTTTTTTTGATTTGATTGTAATCTCCTTATGCTGGGGGAGAGGGTGTAGCATCTTGCTTTAGAGAAGGACGTGTTTGGCTAGAGGACTCCCTTGACTCAAGGTGTAAGCTTTGTGAAGGGAGTGTAGCTTCAAGGTGGTTGCTCAAAGGGTGTTTGGAGCTGATTGGCTAGGGTCGTTGGCGCTCATCATTGGAGAAGGAAGGCTTGTTAGAGGCTTAGAGGGTGTTTGAAATACAATCTTCCTTGGTGCTTGAGGGTTGCTTATGAAGGAGGTCTACCTTGTTGCTTGTAGGTGTACAAGTTGGTTGGCTATAGTCAAGCTACAAAGACCAACCCGATCAAAAGACTTAGTGGGATAGAAGGAGAAGTACTAATTGGGAACTTCTTTAAAAATCTCTTGCATCTTCTCTCTTCCTTTCTCGATTTTGTGTCCTTGCTTTTATTTACTTCACTTGTTAACACTTTACATAATTCCCTTGTGTTTGACTTGTTTGCTTTAGGGAATTAAGTGAATCAAGCTCAAGGTCACTTAGTAATTTGAATGGTTTAATTGATTCGCCAAATCAAGTGGCTTTGTGAGTTTAATCTTCTGTTGCCTCAGACACCACCTATTTGATTGATATAATTTTCATTGGTTTTTGCCTTGCCCATTATTTTGTGTTCTTAATTATTATGTTTTAATGTGTTTAAATTGTTTCCTCTTTAGTTGTCCACTTGTGGAATATTGAGGGTTTAGGTGTTATGAGGATGCAATTTTTTTGTTTAGTCTATGGTTAGCTCTCTCTCCCACATAAAGCCTTCAATATTCACAAACTAGCATGCATGCATGCATGTTGTAACAAATAAGCAAGGGAATAAATACAACGGAATAACCTAAAAGCTATCACTATTATAAAATCCAAATCGTACCAAATATAATGTCGATAAGTATGTGTAATAATGCCCTTGTCCAATAAGTTCAAATACTCAACTTATCTAAAGTCTTTAATTAGCTAATGTAGAAGCTAAAAATAACTCTTAAGCTAACCACCACCGTTCCACTCAAGTTCTTGTATATACCTACTTACAAATATGAATTTGTCCGCTCAGTATTAATTATGATGTTGAGTCCTCAACTTACAAATATAGTAAACAATAATAAGAAAATATGTTCAATCACACAAAACAATTAAATAATATTTAAAATACTAACTCATAATCATATTTTACCATACTTGCATATTCATTGAACATAGGATGATGCATAAATATATTAATCATATTCATATTGACTAAGCACCTAAACTCTCTCAAAAGACCGTGGCCTCCATCAACCCAAAGCCATATCCCACCAAGTAATTCCCAGTGCCATCTAATAGTAGCACATAAATTATAGCCCTTGCTTATAGGGAGTGTTCTATAGTTAAATTGAAATAAGTGGGTCTACCAATTTGGGTGGCTTAGCCTTAATAAAAGTCCCACATGTCTTGCTTATATAAATAGATTTGTCTGGATGCAAATGTCCCATATGCCTTGATCATAAAAACTTGGCTTGGTTTGAGCTCTTTACATCCCTTGTTCTTGTAAACATCAATTAAACTCTACAACACAACATGACATAAAATAATGTGCATCATTCATTATAACTTACTTGAATAATTGAAAAAGAAATCAAGTGATGAAATCCTTCGACTAATACTTTTAAATATCGTAAAAAATTAAATATCTTAAAGTTTCCTAAAAAATGATAAATATGACCTTGAATTATCAGTTGAGTTCCTTGTGAGCCTAGCAACACTATCCTCTTTATTGTATAAAAAAGAATATCTACTATAAACACCCTTTCTATTTCTATTTAATTATGATGTATATATAGTATCGATGAATGAGTCACACACACAAGCATTAATTATTTAGACAACAACCATCACATATGAACATAACATAAATAAAACATTGAACAATAAAAAAGACAAAAAACTATTAATTTGACCTATTTAAGTTTTATATTTTGCTTCATACCACTCCAAACTATCATTTAAGAGTGAGCAATCAGTCGGTTCAGTTACGAATAGACCTAACCGAATTGTCAAATAGTCATTCGCTAGCCGGGACTCAAAATCGAGCTAAAACATAGCCTTAATTGAAATTGAACCAAAACCGACTGAAATATTTGGTTCGGTTCGGTTTGATAATTGAATAACTGAATTAAATAATAATTTATAAAAAATAGACTTATTTAATTATTTAGTTAAGATTATGTCATTATTTTAATAAAGATAATCATTTACTAAGTAATTCTAAATATATATCATATTAAAAAAAGAAATTTATTATAAACTATTATAATTTTATGATAATTAATATGAAATATAGATTTTATAAATTTTTTGAAAAATTTCTCTTCATTTGGTTATTTTGGTTCGGTTTGATTCAAAACCAAAATTCCATATGCCATGATTAATTTGGGTATTTCCCAACCAAAAAGTGAATCAAATCACCACAAAACCAAATTGACATCGAAATTTCAGTTAGGCTTTAGCTGGTCTATCAGTTTCACCCAAACTATGCTCACTTTTATAGTCATGCATTGTAGCTAGGATAGTATTTATAGCTTATACAAAACTATCGTAAAGCTATATTATAAATATTAACTTTTAATAATAATACTCAAATAATTAACTAAATAAGATTTAATGATTATGCACATTTGTGAGGGCACGACTGCACTCATGCCAGGCACACACTTAATTACACGACATGTAAAATTCATGAGTGGGTGCACTAGGGTGCACATCAACCTGCGCTAGGGCATGCGACATTTAGCCAAGGGCAACCGGGCATGCGATCTCCAGCCAGACCTAGTCGATGATTGGCCCCAGGTCTCCCCAAGCCAGATCTAGCCAGGGGCGACCAAGTCACCTTCTGGTCAGATAGGCCAAGGATGGCTAAGGGCCGCTAGCCTTCCCAGCCAAATATGATTAGCAGTGGCTAAGTTACCCTTTGACTAGATTGGCTAGTGGTTGCTAGTGGTGGCCTAGTTTGGCCACCCTGATGACAACCCTTGACGAGGTGGTCAAACCCAAATTATTTTTAAAATACTATTTTCTATCAAATTCAACCCTTATTATGTGAGGGAATTTAAGACAATTCACATTTTCTCCTTTTCTAGTAGCTAGTTCCGATTTTCTTACCACCTGCTTATATCAAAAAACATTTTTTCTATTCTTGTAAAAAGCCCTATATGCTTTCATATACACCTTAATTATTTCAATCACATGTATGCTTTGTTGGAATATTTGGGCCACTACATATCCGATAAGTAAAACCTTGATTTGCCCATATGCTAGACCAAATAAGGATATTAGAAATTGGTTACTTATTCATTGGACAACTAAATGAGGCTAACTTATATGAAAATGGATCTGCTGTAAGTCCTTATAGCCAATAAAGTTGTAAGACCCAATTAGGTTCAACTAAATCCCCCACCCATTAAATACCTTATGACACTTTTGTTATTTGAAGTAAACATGAGTACAATTTTTTATGATTCTCTAACTATTCACTGGGTGTTACAACCATTATTGGCTGTAAGTTTTACAACAAAATTTTTCCTTTATAATATAAGGTTTTGGATGTTGCTTTTGAAAATTATCAAGGAATCTCATCCTTTAAATTTTATTAACCTTATGGAAAACTTGACTAAATGTTTCGATGTTAGTGAGATCCGATAAAATACCACTAATTCATTCCTATCATGAAAAATTAAGTTAAACCACACTCATGAAGTCAAATAGAGAGAGAATAAGTAAAGGGAAACACATATGCTTGGACGAGTTGAATTCCTTGTCTAGATCGGTCAGCTTACTCTAGGTACCCTAAAAAAGATGAACCCTAATCACTCACTAAACATATTGGCACAAAAAACAAGGCAAGATCTCCACACTTGCACATAAACACATAAAAACTTAATCCACTATATTAAGTTATTTAATCACTTGCAAAACACTATTGATCAATTTAATTAGGGTTTAGAAGATTTGTGGCATGATTAGTGAATAAAATTTTTAGGATTTAAGTAATCATATATGTATATTGAGGCAAAGCTTTCAGTCATGCATGAACACATGATTTAATGATAAACATCTTAGTCAAACTAACTTATCACCCAATAATTACAATTAATGTTGCTTAAGTACAATTAGGGCTCTTTAGGAAGTAATTAAGGATTTATTAAGCTTAGCCCTAACTACACTTAAACCTGGACTAAGTTGGATGACTATATTTACTTGAATTTTCTTATTATCAAAATGGGCTCTGAATTGGATATAATCTAGTGGGTTTACTCGTAATAGGCTAGGGTACTACCCAAATTTTTATACTTTGGGTTTTTAGGCTGATTAACGTAGTAGTTTGGTTTTGGGTTCTAAGGTTTTGCATTGTACACTTAATTTTATGGGCTTTGTTCATGGGCTTTTGATTGGCTAAAATTTAAAAGAAACTTTCTATAGCTTCCTAGCACCATGACTAAGGTTCGTATAAAAGGTTAGACCGAAATTTGTTCCAAAGGGAGCTAGAGAATTTAAAGAACAAGAGCATTATTGAGCTTGGTAGGAAAATTACTTAATGGTCTTCCTGGCATCCAAAAGTCTTGAGATTTCATATGGACATAGCTTACTAAAATACCAAGGTCTAGGTAAAATTTTGGAGAATTTTACCAACATTTGCTTATTTTCACATAATAAACCCTAATGCTTGGGAATTATGGTTTCCACCCTACAGTACTATACAATTCAAAACCCAAATTTTGTCGACAAGCCAAATAAACCCCCAACAAGTTTAAACTTAAAAAATTTTGAATAGACCCTTAGTAGAATATTACTTTATTTTACCAGTATTTTAGGATGGTTCTTAATGGTTCATTTTAGTGCCATAAAGTGAACCTTTGTCACTATCTCAGAAGAAACAAAGAGCATAGTCTTTTATTTTCAGTTTTGTTCATGCCTTTCATGATATTTTTTAGTCTAGTAATTTATCAGTGTGGAGGAAACACCTAAATCTAAACATGAGTAAAAGATGACACTAAATGAGCGTCATATCAAAGAATTAAAAATCTAGCAACATGTCTCACAGATCTGAATATGAAAAAGACAACAAATTGTTTCTACCATTATTTAGGTATGAAACAGGTAAAGATCATATGCATGAAGCATATGGATGTGTAGGTAGATGAGTCAGGAGTCATGAAACCAAGATATATCTTTGAGACATGAAATAAGTGAGTTATGACCAAGCTACGATAAGTGTGAATGAAACTAACATCTCATAGTGAAAAAATCATAACTATTTTATCACGGCACCAAAATGCTCAATCCAATGCCAAAATCCTCTTAACAGAGAGATCTCCAATAATAAAATCTTATGAAAATACTAAACGATAAGCATTCAAGCAAACATAGACATGAAATTCACAAGAAAGGAAAGAAAGAAGAAGTTTTACCTCTAGGAAGATTAGGAGAGGTTCTCGAGGCTTTCCACCCCACAACCTTCAACTCTTAAGGACAAGGAAGCTTGGAGAAAGCCTGTAAATGGTCTGGAAATGAAGATAAAGGTGGGAAGAAGAAGAGAGGTCAGATGGGAAAGGAGAATGAGTGACAGAGTGGAAATAGGGGGTTTTATAGAAAACCAAAAATCTAACCAGCATAAGGGCGTTGTGCTTAGGACCACCCACTAAAGCCAATGGGAAAAAGGAGTTGTCAAATCTGAGTGTAAGGGCACTCTCCCAACACAAAGGAGTTGGGAGCTCTGGGAGCAAAGGCGCCCCTGGGGCACAAAAGCGTTAGCTCCAGATCCCGAAAACTCTAATTTTCTATGGACGCAAGGGCATTGGTCTGACACATATACATCTGCAATTTAAAACTAAAAATCCAAACCCTAGTTGAGCGCAAGGGCGCTGGCCTAACACCTTGGTGCTTAGCCTATTTTTGTTATTTTAAAGGTTTTTATGCTAAAACTTGACTCAAACACACCAATGCCCATGAAATGATTCTAGACATGATGGGACACGATCTTAAGGTCTATCTACTATACATAACATCCCTTAAAAGTAGGAACAAGTTGATGCATCCACTTGTTCGACTTAACATAAATAGCACCGCTCTTACACTTGCCTTGGTGTGCATACTACATAATATACATATATACTATATATGTGGTCAATAAAACCAAACTTAAAGTATTCAATTCAGTTCACAAAAGAGCTGCAACCAAAACCATCAGCAACGACTTGGGTTTTACACAATATCTCTTCTCTCCTAGATCATGTAGTGAGAATTTTAGGTTCATATTGTTCAACCAAACTCTTCCTGGGCATGGTCCAGTCCTAGCCACCCCTAATGTGCAAACCATTGCCAACGCCATGTGGATTTGGTGCCACAAAAAATTGACATGCAAGTATATGGATCGTGCAAGTAATATAGTGATATAAGGATTGTTCCCACGAGGAATTAACTAGAAAACAACTCTAATTATTTAATTTTAATTACCTACTTATCAACAAAAGAGAGATTTTTTAATATAATAATTCCTAAACAAAAATAATTATGAAAAATCTATGCAGTGATGAACCAAGGATTTGTACTTTCCCTCAATTGCTTCCATGAAAAATAATTGACTTCTACGTGATTTAATTAATTAGTTTGAATTATCAACTGAGATATTAAATATTTATGATTATTTTCCAACATTTTATAAAATTATTAAATCAATATAATTCATCATATTTATATGTGAATTAAGACTAAAATAATACATTGCATTCAACCTCAACAAATTGCATATAGTACACAGGAATCATGTATTATTTTTCTATGTTAAATTCAACTCTTATCTTTAAGGTAGAATCAAATCACAAATCAATTGGTAACTGGCCAAATTATCAATTGCATTAATCCAAACAAAATAAACAATTCAACTGCCACAATTTAATAAGAAGGAAACAAAAATTAATTCATATTATGCAATAGAGTACCATTAAAAATCCTAGTCTCAATAATTACTTCATAAAAGTTAGAAATAAACCAAAAGAATTCATTGCATTCATTGGATCTATGATAAATAATCAACAAGAAAAAAAAGAATAATGAAATAAACTCTTTTGAAAACAATCTTCTCTTCCCCCTCTTGTCTTCTAGTAATTCTCGCTAGATCCAAAGTCTCTAAAGACAAAAAGTTATCTTAAGGTCGTCCAATACGATGTATTTATACTTTCCTAATGATAAGAGTTCAATAAACTTTAGAAATCTCGTTGAAAAGATCATGTTTATCCACTTCGACCGGCCAACGCTAAGGTGGTGTGTATTATTTTTCTTCTAATTTTGCCCAGCGGTAAGGCGCTTGTCCTACACCCTTACTCCCATGGTACAAAAAAAATGGATGATGCTTTCAAATCTGGACGCCTTAACGCTCTCCTAGCACCCTAGTGCTGGCCCTTAGGTTCGATTTCTTAGAAAATGTCTGAAATTTGGCGCTCAAACGGTTCACCAGTACTAAGGCGCCTTGCTCGGACAACTCTTAATTGAAAAGTAAATATGAGAAAAACTTGATCTTCATCCCTTGAACTCCAAAACAAGGAAAATATAAAATTCATAATAATGCAATAAAATCCAATATAAACAATGATTCTTCCACTTATTAATCCCTAAAATAATATCTAAAATTTACTAAAATTACAATAAAACACTAATTAAATACTAAACACGAGACTCTAAAATAAATAAAAGACTCTACTACGATTGAATTTTTATACCCATCTCAAGAAGAAGCCGCACCCACGTTGCTTGAGACATGCTGCCGACGAACCCCCCTTCCCTAGAGTTGCTGATCGCCACACAATGGAGCTAGCTAGAGTGAGAGCTAATGCAGAATGCCATCATTGTTGCTGCTTTCTAGCTGAACTATGTTGTCTTTGACACCCTTTCCCTGCCTTGTAGAACTTTGGAGCTCAATTGTAGCTAATCACAGTCGCTGCTAGAACCAGCTCACGACCATACTGACCACCATGTTGTAGGCTATAATCGTAAGCTTTTCCTTACCATTAGAAGGTTCCACCGTCACTAAGAAAGGGGCCAAAATTTGCTGCTTTGTATGTGAAGAACACCCACTACCGTCATTGCTTGCGTAAATTTCTGGCCATCTAAGGATTCCACCGAGAATTTATGAATGTGTAGCTTGCTCGTCGCATTGTAAATAATAGATGTGGCATAGTCCTGCCACTGGAGCAAGTTGCAGACGTGGGAAATTCAGCACATTGTTGCTGATTTCATTAAGTAAAGGAACTATTTTTCCAGTGACCCAACATCGTTGCCGGTTGTTAGAGCACTCCACCAGAGTCCACTCTTTGTCCAGCCTTTCTCTCCATCCTTAATGTTGGAGTCACTGTGGTAGACCCTCGCCCGACGTCATAAGAGAATAGTGTTCGACCTATAATTTCAATGATGAAACACAAACTCAATAATAAAAATATTGGACAAGCACCATGGCTTGAAGACTCGTAGAGTTTCAAGAACTTTAGCTTGATTTTAGAGTATGGCAGAACAATCGGCATATCGATAAGCTACCTACCGATCAGAGCAAAAGTAAAAGAATCATCATTTGTAAGATCGATTGGCAATCGAACAAAGTGTTGAAAGGATTTCAGCTGTGCTTTTGACAACAGTAGGATCAATCAAATTAGGCAGTGATTTGGTGATTTCTACTCAGGTAGAAGCTTTAGAAGGTCAATCAAATATCAGATTGAAGGGATTTAAATGATTGACAAAGTCTTTACTAGCCAAACAAAATGTGTAAATAAAATTGACCATTGTCAGAACTCAAGTAAAATCAAATCTCAATATTTTTAATTGTATAGCTAGGAGGAATGCCCTTTACTATAAATAGAGGACTTGAGGAATGATTTGGAGGCTAATCAAAAGGGTGGACTGAGAAAGGTGTGATTATTTGGTGCATGATCAAAACCTTGGAAGGTTTGTACAATGTGTGCTAGTGTGTGAGATCAGTGATCAAATTGTAAAGCCACTTTGTGTGTAGGAATGTTGCATTTAGTCAAAGGATTGATCATTGTGAGGAAAATTTTGTAAACTTCAAGGTTGTTTGGAGCAAGTGAGTTTTCATCAATTGGTGGAAATTGGCTAAATGTGTTATAATTTGTCCAGCTTTGGTCTTGTTGCTCTAGGTGTTAGAGTATATTGCTAGTTGCCTAGGCTCGGTGGAGAGCTTATGAAGGATTTTTGTTTTTTGTTGCTTCGGCTTGGTTGAGTGCTTTCAGAAGAATAAACTTTTTTTATAGGTGTATCATTGTTTTGGTGGGATAGAAAAGAGGAATAGGAATTCTGAACCTCTTTAAAAATCTTTGTGTGCCTTTATGTTTGATTTCTTTTCTTTTCTCTCTTTACGGTGGTTGTTTGCTTTAGTTGTTTGATTGTGTATATTTAGTTAGTGTTTGGTCATATTGCTTACAAAAAGTATTTGTGTTGGGCAAGTTCTCTTTAGTGGTTTGTATGAGTTATTTAATTTAAACTCATTCACTTGTATGGTTTTATATATTGCACACTCGGTGTTTTTTTGTAAAATTTTGCTTTGATTAAAATTGTCCATTTGTCTCGATCTATTGATAGTTCTAGCTAGGATATGTGGGCAAACTAATTTGTTTGTTTGAATGTTGTGATCTTATTAGTCAATACTCGCACTAGAACCCTACAAATAGGGAAGGGATGAGCAAGATGATTGGAAGGATAAAGACCCATTTTGCATGTGACACATCCATGACCAAGTCGTTGTTCTTGCAAACTATCCAAGCCCTTGACCATTTATTGAATTTGTTATACCCAAAGATTTTGATAATGAAACACTCAAAGATATACTTATGATCTTGAAGACACACTTATGATCTTGAAGACATGACTCAAAAGTTTGGAGAACTAGAGCCTCAGAAATAGAGTTTGGAAGATCGATCGGCTACTGATCAGACTAAGGCACAAGTCAATTATGCAATTGGCAAGGCTTGGAATGAATGAGGCATGGTGAATGAGGTTATTCAAGATTCAAAATGCTTGGTGCAAAAATTAAAAAAGTGAATCAAAGTGTGCTAGTGCTTGGAGATTGACTATTGCACTATAAAGCCACTTTAAGAGTTTGTATTTGTGATCTTTTGTGAAGGAAAACTTGTAAAGAATGTGAGAAAGCCTTCACCAATTTGTGTAGATTGTGTAGGAGGATCCAACTTCTGTTAGCATTACTCTAACGTGTAGGAGTGTTGCTCTCAGGCATAGAAGTGTAGCTAGTTGTCTTAGGCTTGGTGGAAAGAGCTTGTAAGAAACTTGTGTGTTTGTCACTTCGCTTGGTGGGAAGAGCTTGTAGAAGAACAAGTAGTTGCGTGTAGGTGCACAAGTATTTGCTATAATAAAGCTAGAAGGCCTACCAATCGAATGACTCGGTAGGCTAGGAGACAGAAGTATGAGTTCCAAAACACTTTAAAAACTCTTTGTGTCTTTATTGTTTAATTTCCTTTCCCTACTCTCTTCTCTTTGCTTATTAGTGTTTTAATACTTGCCCAATTGGTGGAGATTGTGTGGGAGTGCCTTGGTTTGTTTGGCTTCAATGGTATTGCTCCAAAGTGTTGAAGTGTGTTTGACTAGTTGCCTTGTTTGGTGAAGAACCTATAAATGGACTAGTTTGGCTTGCTGCTTCAACATGCTGAAGAGCTTGAAGAAGGACAGGGTGATGCTTGTAGGTGTATAAATGCTTGTTATAGTAAAACTAGAAGACTTACTCATCCAAAAGATTTGGAGGGATAGAAAAGAGTAGGACTTCTGAGCTTGTAATGACCCGCTTTTGTTAGTAAATATCAAAACATGTAGTCAAGGACAAAACATTACTAAAATCATAAAACATAAAATAATAATAAATAAACATAATAGCACAAGCGAATTAATACTAACAAAGTTGGTCGTTCATTTATGTACCAATATATATATACCACTGACATGTCTATAATATGATATCTATATATATTAATGTCTAACTGATAATCAGCAAATAAGTTTAACAATATCAAGTTCTTATTGCATGCAAAAGAATAAATGAACTAATACTAATATAACATAAGCCTAAGTGCTGATTTCTCCATCCTACTGCTCCAAAGGCATCAATTACCTATGAACAATATAAACTGTTTGCTCAGTACGTTGAGTCATCTACTCATATATGTAGTAGTAATAAATAAGAAAATAAGATTAAACATAAATAGATTAAACTCAATGCAAAAACACTAATAATTTTGCCATATAATTGCAGCATATACTATCAACGTTGTCTTGATTCTCCCACATAAAATCTTCAACAATACTATCATAGATATAATAAATATAGATATGATATTTCAGCAATAAATTAGGTTAACAATAAATTCACCATTCATTAGATATCCTACATGTAATTAATCTAATACCATTTTATTGGATAGATCACTTAAGAGTAGCCAAATCCCTTTATTATTATACGTCCGTAGTGTATTTGCCTTTTTACCAATTTCATCTATTATAGACTAATTTTTAGATATGAAATTCAACACATCCTTAGCCTTTAACAGCATTAAAAAATATGAGAAAAACATCAATCTCAATTATTTAATGTCTCATGTAATTCAACATGTTCATTCTTGAGGACAAATATCCAAATTGGCATTTCAACTCTAGGTTGTGCATGATGATTAGTCACATAACTCACTAATCTAGTTGATAAACCAAATAATGATGTACATACATCAAATTAATAAATAATAATTTCTCAACGATGACATAATAAAAATACATGTAATGATCATCTTGCATGAATTCAATGGATTGAACATGTTTATATTGGATTACTAACTTCTTCTTTCAGTATTTTTCCTTAGGAAAACCTCCAAAACCTTGTTGCCCATGTGGTAAATCAGTGGGAAGTTGAAGAATAACTAGGAAGAGAGAAGAGAGGGAGAGTGCAACATGCATGAGAGGCAGGGAGAGGGTTGGAATCCTCTTCTCTTGTGCTTATATTTTACTCTGCTTTATCCTTTCTAAATTCTCTGTAATGTCAATTATACACTCCTAAGACAATCTCTGTCTAGGATAAGTCTAAGTTGGTTCAGTCCTAATTCAATATTATTTGCTAATTGGCTAACCTTTTCCCTCAATCATTGACTCCACTTAGTCAACCAGCTCCATGGCTAACTAATGTATTCAACCTATATTCATCTCTAAGTACAACAAACAATATTAATCTAGATTTGGTTCACATATGACCATATCCACTGGCCCCATAGACAATTTTCCTTGTTCATTATTTATTTCATCAAATTTCCTCTAACCGATTACTTTCCTCATACGGGATTGAACTCTTACTTTATACCAAGTAAAATTAACTATCCAATGTTAATAGTTCATTGTACCACATATAATCAATGCCATAAATAGAAAGAAAATTTTTATCTGTAGTCAAAATACTACGTATCTCCAAAATAATTTGTCTCAAGAAATATCACCACAGTTTAAATCCTATGAAAACAAAAGAAAAAAATTACCAGTTATTATAGAACCTCTTTAAAAATCTCTTTGTACCTTTGTGTTTGTATTCTCTGTCCTTCATTCTTACATTTTGCTTAAGATGATTATTTATGCATCATACTTGTTTGATTATATTCCTCACACAAAACACTTGTATTTGACAAGTTCACTTTAGTACATTATGTCCATAATTCAATTCAAAGTCATTCACTTATATAATATGACATTATTTACCAATACTTGTGATGGTTTTTGAGTATGCACTATTATTGTCAATTATTGCACATTTTTGTTTCACAAAATTCCACATTAATTGAATTGTTAATCTTTCCCAATCATTTGGTGGTTCAAAGATACATGAGCAAACTAATTTATTTGCTTAAGAGTTGTGATCTTATTAGTCAATACTCTCGATAGGATTGTACGAGTGACACTAGAGCTTCAGTTAAACAAAAATAGATAGGAAGACTAAAGCACTAGAAGGACAATCCACCACTACTTTGATGGATCAAACTATACTTATTGGAAAACGGAGATGAGTATCTTCCTCACCTCATGTGACTTTGATCTTTGGTAAGTCATTCTTGATGGATACATGGACCCCTCTTTGGAAAGACATTCATGGGATTACAAAGTGAAGAAAGTTCATACTTTCAATGTCCAAATTGTGAATGCTCTCTTTTCTACCCTTAATGAGACCGAATACACAATGGTATCAAGGTTCTCTACAACTCAAGAAATATGGCAACTTTTGGAAGTGACACATGAAGAAACATCTCAACTTATAAAAGATTCCAAAATTAGTCTTCTCATATCACGATATGAAACCTTTAAGATGGAAGAAAGGGAAAACATCAACACCTTGTATAATAGGTTCAATGATATCATTGTTGTATTGCAAAATCATCTGAAGAAACTTGAACCAGATGAGCTTAATAGGAAGTTGTTGGCTTCTCTTCTAATTGAATGGAGACCAAAAGTATCAGCTATTGAAAAGCCAAAGAACTTAATGACTATCACCATGGAAGAACTTCTAGGATCCTTTATCACTCATGAGCATACTCTTGAAAAAGATAAGAACAAAAAGAAGGTTTCCAAGAAAAAAATCAATGATTTAACATTACAAATATTGCTAAATTGTGATGATGAAGTGAAGATGATAGATATATGACATTGATATCAAGAAAGTTCAAAATATTTTTGATGAAGAAGGCCATGTTATGAAAAAAATTTGAGAAATGGAAAAGAAAGGAAAATAATAAAACAAAGACAAAATCCAAGGCTTTGAATGTAATAAGCATGGACACATGAAGCATGAGTGTCCTAACATGGATAAGAAGGAAAATAAGAAACATTGAGAAGGCAAGAAGGTTTTAGGTTTGCAGTGATAGTGATGATGAAGCAAATGATGACTCTCTAAAGTGAATTTTGCTTCATGGATATTGAGAATGAAGAAGAAATTGAAGAGAATGAAGAAGAAATTGAAGAAAATGAACTTCAATAAGCCTTTGAATATCTATATCACAAATTAATTACTTTGGTCAAGAAGAATAAAAAATGAAGACCTAGATGGAAGCTATAACAAATGAAAATGAAGAGCTAGCAAGGATGAAAGAGAGCTTGATCAATCCATCTTCATCAACAAAGAGCTTAACTCTTAACTCAAGGAAAAGGATAAAGAAATGTTGAAGCTATTAAGGGGTCTTAAAAATTATCCAACATGCTACTTCATCAAAAGTCCATGATGTAAACTTGGACTTTGTAACAACCCAGCCCAAGTGCGAACTGACAGACCTTGTCATTTCTTCAAAAATGGTAACCAAGTTAAAAGTCATAAACACATTCTGACTAATATATTGTATCATACCTTAATAGGTATTAGACATGAGACTAACTAACTGATCTGACTAGTTGGGGGATCATACATTCCACCAACCATAAAGAAATTTTATCTAGAATTCCTTTCCATGGCTCATGACCCTAATCTAAATCTGTATCTAGACAACCCCCCCACAACTAGGGCTATTCATTAGCCGAATTGGGAGAGTTGTACAAAACTTGAACTTGGTTTGAACATATCACAAGTTGAGCTTCAAGTTTGAGTAAACTAATCGAGTTTTTGGTATTGAGTTTTGAGTTGGATAATGTCCATGCTGAGTCGTACATGGTCTTGTTCAAGCTTCATCGAGTAGTCTCGAGTTGGATAAATGGAGCACATCAAGCCACCACCAATCAATCTCTAACAAGGAATAATCATTGCCTATTCATTCTTCATTACATCAAATCCTAACAAGGGTGCCACCACTCATCTATTAACCGGTGAATGGCCGATGGCGATTCTTCAAACCACCAATAGTTTCCTCCTCTCTGTTAGATCTATGTTTTAACTAACAGTTCCTCCACTTTGTATGCTTTGACCATCAATTCCCCCACTTGTCTACTGTGAAAAGCTTTCTCCTTTTTGGAGTTTCGATCTTAGGGGAGCTATGTAACGACCCGCCATTATTCATGATAATATTGCGGGCCTAACTGGCTAGGTGTTACTCAAAATTAAAGCAATTATGTCAAACATTATTAGAAATCATAACTTATAATAAAATCCCACAGTCTTGGACCGTTTCCCAGCAGCCACACTTATTCCTCAATTAAATAACAAAAAGGAGTCCTCATATTACTTTGCTCCATGCTCTAGTTGTCAATCATCTAATCTCGGATCTGCACACCTGCGGAGGCAATTCCGCGTTAGTGATTAAAACACTAAGTAGCATAATAGATAAAACAAACAAGTACATTCCACCATTTTCATATATTTATTTTAATATGCGGTGGAGCGATTCCGCTATACTCCAAAACAATGCGGAGGAGGTGTCCGCTGTGATCCGCACACTCCGGCCGTAGCCTTTTTATGGGGAGGCTACCACTACCGTCTCCAGTGCCAGTGCCTCGCACACCCCGGCCGTAGCCTTTTTGTGGGGTAGCTATCACTGCACTCGGGTGATTGCTATGCCCCGTTTGTGGGGAAGCTCTCACTACCAATTCTAGTGCCAGTGCCTCGCACACCCCGGCCGTAGCCTTTTTATGGGGAGGCTATCACTGCACTCTAGTGCCAATGCCTTGCACACCCCGGCCGTAGCCTTTTTGTGGGGCGGCTATCACTGCACTCAGGTGATCGCTATGCCCCGTTTGTGGGGAAGCTCTCACTGCCAACTCTAGTGCCAGTGCCTCACACACCCTCGAGCCGTAGCCTTTTTATGGGGCGGCAATCACTGCACTCTAGTGCGATGGAGGAATCGCTGTGCCTCACTCACCCCGGCCATAGCCTTTTTATGGGGCGGCTATCACTACTCCAAAACAATATCGATGCATCACAAGATTCACACACATAACACGACCCAGTGTCGGACTGAGTCAATTCTTTAACCCCGGTTACACTTCGTGCATGGTGGTCGAATCTGGGCTCAGGCCGACCTAGGCTACCAACAAGGAAAATACGATGTTCTACCTATTATACGTACCTGACTTGCGGGTTCGTCCGACTGTAATCCGCTAACCCTAATATGAACGGGGCATAAAATTATACATTAGTATAATTTTACTCACGTCGAAAATGCATGCAACTAAATATTTAATATATGCCACATTAATTAATTTATTTAATTCGATAAGGTTCAACACTTCTTTATTTAATTAATTATGCTATCGCGTAATTTCTACGCGATTATCTTTTATTGATCCATTATTTTACTTTACGAATTTATTATAAGAATAATCGTTTTATTTATCAAATATAACTTTTATATGATAAAGGTGAAGTCTCTATTAAATATTCCTCATAACCCTTCAATTTAAGTTAATTGCTTTTAATCAGCCGATTAATTAATTACCGTTTATCGTGATCGAAATTTATTAATTTCATGTAATAATTTATAAATTTATTATTTTGACCACTTAACTCATATTCCTTTAAATTAATTATTTCAATGATTTTAACACGAGTTGGTATTATTATTATGATTTTTAACTCAACCCATATCGAGTCAACCCGAAATTACAAAACTGCCATTCTTCTTCTTCTTCTTCTTCTTCCCGTCACCATTCTTCTCTTCACCCAAAACCAGCACCAAGCTCTTCTCTTTCGACCAAAATCTAGATCCTATCCTTCACCCATTGTCTCCCTTTCCTAGCAACCAAATTAGCAGCAACAATCAAAGGGCGACTGCACCACCACAGCGACGAACCAACAGCCATGGCGACCTCGACCTGCTGCTATGGCGACTCAGACGTGGTCAGCAGCACCGCCCCACGCGTCCCCTTCTTCCCGCACAACAACCCAACGCCCAGAAGAAGAGAAACACTACCCTACAGCGTGGTATATGCAACTGGTCGTGACACAAACACCATGGTGCTGTTGCTGCAATTCAGCAGGACGTGCTACCATCCTTAGCAATTTCAGCAGGACGTGCCACCATTCTTGGCTGTAAATTCTATGAAATCTCACCTTTAATTACTACAACATGAGTAAGGACGTTGATGCAGCAACTGATTAGCAAAAGATTATGACTTGTTGCTGTAATTAATCACAAACACACAAGAATTGCTGCACGGCAGCAACTTATGTTCGTGGGTGAATTCCTGGTTCTAATCCAGTTACATCCTCCCTTTTTCTTGTTGATTTCAGGTCTTAGTTTCCATGATTATCTTGTATTATAATCTTTGATCATATGTATGCATGCAAACTAAGAAGAAGAGAGGAAGAAACTTACCAAAACAATGGGGAAGCCGGCGTTTGTCCAAGGAGCTTATGTGCATGACGCCCCCCCTCCTCCTTATAAAATGAAAGAAGGCCTAGGGTTTATGAAAACACACTTCGTTGCCGGGTAAATGGGTAAGTGATACGGTTCACTTTACTAGTTTAAATGGTTAAATTGTATGGTTTACTTAACCGGGTAAAAATACTTAACCGGTTAACTAATACTTTCCACTTGACCGAGTAATTGATAATTAACCGGGTAGCGGGTAAATAATTTAAATAAATTCATGGATACCAACGTTCGATCCCACCGCGTCGAATATATACATATATATATATATTTATTTTTTTTCCGGGTCTTTACAAGCTAAGTAACAATTCCCTCTTTTAGTTTGTCAACATTTGTATGGTTGCATGTGATAAGCATTCTTATTTTCTATTTTATACGATTGCTTAACAATGTGTGATTTCATTTTTAAATATGAGGAAGCTTTTATCCTATATTTTGCTCCAAATTTAGATGTGTATGGATGATTTTGGCATGTGGTTGGCTTAATGCATTGGATCTAATGCTGCTGATATATATTTTGTTTTCCTTTGTACTAATTTATAATTCATTACAATCTTATGATAAGCTATTATTTAAAATTAATGTTGGTATTGCTAAATTTATAATAATTGTCAAGTAATGTTTCAATGATTAAAATTAGCCTAAGGATTATGGTTAAAATAAATTGTATAGCACTTATGTTTAAGCTTTGAAAATACCTAAATGCAAATTAATATGGTCTACAACAAACACATAGTTTAACATGCATAAAAAAAATTAAATGTTAAAAGTTTGACACCCACAAAACAAACTAGTCAAAATGCAATGTCTAGGTAACCTAATCAAATCGCCAATGTTCAAGATGATAATGGAGTAGCGTGCCCCAAACATCAAGCTATCAACTCATATTTTATTTTTATTCTCCTTCAAATCAATAAGATATTAAAAAACAATTCAAGAGTGAACACATTTTCATCATAGCAACCATTAACAAGTAGCAGCTTAATGATGTTAAAATAATCATACCAACTATTTCTAACTGTTTCATTTGCTCCTTTGTCGTTTCATTTGTAGGCCACTGCCTTTAACTATTGCAATGCTACAATAATAATAACTTAATCAAGAAGAGTCTAGGATGTATAATCAACAAAAATTATGATATATGAAGACAAATCTTATAACTTTTAAGCAACCCTTGTAGTTGTTGCAACCGAAGAATTGAAGACAAAGCCACCTCTAAGGTGCCAACAAATTAGCAACTCTTCAAAGTTCTCCAACAAGTAACAACTCCTCAAATTTGCAACTGAAGCCTCTTAAAAGGTTCTTAGACAAAATGTTCAACCATCCCATTCTAATATGAGAATATGAAAAGTCATCTTATTGGTGAAACAAAGACCAGTAAATTCAATTAAATGATTGTGTGCCACTGCCTGTTTTGTTATAAATATATGTATTACTTTATCTTAGCATGCATGTTAAGTACTAATGTTTTCTTCCTATCATGTGTAAAAGACAATATCGAGTTGAGCTTTTATATAGAATGAGTTTAAGTTCAAGTATTAACGAGTCAAATCAATATGTGTTTTATATAACTCAAACTTGGCTTGAACAATAAGAAGTTGAGTCGAGTCGAGTTTTCTTGTTTTGAGTTTGAGTCGAGCCAGACCGAACATTCAAAACTCGTGAGCTAACTCTTCTTGTGAGCAGCCCTAACTTTAACAATTCAGCCTACGTGCAAAATAATGAGCCTAACTATTTATTCAAATGTGATTAACCAGGTTAATGATCATAATAAGCACAACCTAACTAGTATATTGGATCTTACCCAATACGTATTAGGTGTAGGGCTAACTAACTAAACTAACTAGTTGGGGGATCTTACATTTGTAAAGTGGAGATATATTTATGATCTTCAACTTGGTTAAACTACTTTTGAAAAGATGACTAAGCTCATCAGTTACACTAATTGGGCGGGGTTGTTACGTGTGGTACAGAACCAACCCGGGACTGTATTAGATAATGAGAGTCTATTTAGATGCAGATTAATAGGCGCATGAGCAATAGAAAAGAATTTTGGGGATGAAATTTTCTTAAGGGTGGGTGGTGTAAAACCCACGACTCGAGTCAGGGTCTTATAATCGTTAGTCGGTCTGTAAAACCCGTGACTCGAGTCAGGGTTTTACGTTACCGAACTAGTCGGTTCAACTGTTGGTTCGAGTTGAGTCAGTTTCATGAACCGCGTGTTGAGTCGAGGCCAACCATGAGTTATGAGCGATGAAAGTCAGATGTACCTGAATATATGATGATAACGTCGAGAAGATGGTGAGATATGAGTTATTTGAATATATGAAAGTATACAATATTTTTTCTTTTTATATGTTTGATCGTAGAAATAGTTTTAGGCCGAATAACGCGTTAAGACGTGTTGGATTATATTCGGGTGGGTTATTAGTTATAGAGCATGCCATTTGGATGTTGTTGTGTTTGTTTTATTTTATGGAATTTTTCCACATTTTTCTAGATTTTTTAGAATTTATTACGAATTAGTTATTATTTTGACTCGAGTAGGAATCGAGTCAATACTTATTCACGAAACTGCCACTAGAGCATTTCTTCTCCCTCCCGACCCTTCTTCACCCAAACCCTCGCTGTTGTGTGCTGCCACCGCTGCCGACGCCGAACTGCCGCCGATTGACGCTGCTCGGCCTTGCCGCACCGTCGCCGTGCCGCCCCGACCAACCCCGGCCACCGATTGCTTGTCAGCGTGCCGCCGCGATGCCACGAAGCCGCTTCGGCCGTCGCCACTTAGGGCTGCATTCTGCCTCCGTTCGGTCGCCGTCATCGCCGCTGTGACCACTAGTCTCACCCTCTCGCTGTCGCCGACATTTCCCCCACCATCCCGAGCGCCGTCGAGGCCGGCCGCAGCCCGGATCTGAGCACGCCGCTGCCCGTTTTCATCGCCGCCGCCAACGGCCATCGCCGCCTCGGCTACCCTGTTTGACACCACCATCGGACCAAGCTCGTCGAGCTGGTGCCGATAGACCCCCTGATTGCCCCGTCCCGAATCATCGCCGGAATCCGCCGGAAAACTGCCGACACTCGCCGGAAAACCGCCGGAACCGCCGGAAAATTGGATTCGTGGGAAATTCGCCAGATCATTGGCCGAACGCACCCGGTCCAATCTGATCGGACTTCGGACACCGCTAGGTGCCGAATTTGAGTTTCGAGCCACGAAACGGTAACCCTAGCCGTCGCCGATTTTCGACGACGCGAGGTATAATTCGTTTTAACTTAATTATTTGAAAGTATTGATTATTAGAATTGCTTGCTAGGATTGGTGAATTGTGTGTTATAATAATATATATAAATGTAGATTTGATTAAGGATAAAATATGAAATTTGTTTGATTGATTGGTGTTAAAAATGGAGGCTAAGAAACTAATTAAGGTAACTAGGTAATGATCATGATCTAATGCAAACTAGCCTAAGTAGACTTGCTAGAATTGATTGCTAGAATTGATATAGTGTTGATTGATGTGTGATTGATGCGTGATTGTGTGTGCATGCTATAGGATGTGTGATTCATCATGCGGGCATTAGTTTTTAGCTTGATTGTGTAGGTACGGTGTAGGAGCTCGCCGCCTAGGCGCGTGGACCCGTTTGGAGCTTCTACCAGGTCCGTTTAGGACTCGTTCTCTATTTTACGCTATTCCATTGTGTATTTGATTTATCATGTGCAGGACGAGTTAAGTGGCGTTTTATCGGATCCCACTTAACTCGGGCCATTTAGCCAATAGATTTTTCGGATTAATAACCCTCGAGGATGAGATCCCTCGAGTTTGTTTTCGAACTTCAGATCCAGCTCACGTTGCCTTTGGGCCTATTGTATAAATCCCAACCCAGACCTATATATATGTATAGTTTTCGCGTTTTTGTGAGAGATTGAATGAGGGAAATCCGACTACCGTGCTACGCGAGCGGGCACGTGTGAGTCGATAGTGGGCTCTGGAATGGTGTACGGGCCATTTCATTCCCAAGGGATCCTGACAACTCCACCTTTGAGTTCCTCAAACCCGGAGAAGTGTGGAGGTTCACGGGTACTGCATTGCAGCGCATGTCTAGACTTGTGGTTTCAAAGGGCACTAAAGGCGACTGCCTGAGAGTGCTCGGCCTTCGTACTCAAGGCCAGGAGTAATATGGAAGGTGCAGAGGGCGGAAAGGAATGAGATTTGATGCAAGAAGCGATAGAGAAATGGCCAAGGTATGAGAATGAGAAAGAAAGGGGGACGCTGTCGACCCGAGGGCGACGGCTCCCATATGTGCCCTGATGAGAGTTCTTGAGGAAGTATATGGTTTTCATTCAACAGGAGAGTTTGCTCTCCTGTGCCAGATTGATATTAGTTATTTTCCGGGCCGGTAACACTCGTTACTGACGGTTTTTCTATATATATGTAGGTGAGAAATGCGAGCGATGAAAGCTGTCGGGACTGCGGAGGAGCAGCACAGAACCGCGCACACATGTACCTGCCGCGTGTAATGTATAATGATGGTGTGTTATTGCTATGTGAATGATAATTAGAATGTTTTTGTCTTGATGAATTGCTTGTTATGAAATGAACGGATAGATGTGAATGAGCAGGGAGCCTTGAGTTCAGCCTCGGCTTAGATGAAAACAAATGAGATAATAATGGAATGTCATGGTAGATTGTTATGTTTTGTCGTATTTTGATAAAATATTTATATACCTTTGTTGTGGACAGGTTGGCCCTTATTGCACTTTTAGGGGAAACTCTGTCCGTTTTTACGTAGTAGTATATATTTTCTTTTGGTTTCTCATTTATTGTTTTGTCTTGTTTTTGCTTGTACATCATAGCATGCATGTAGGACCGCGTTAGAACCCAATCGTTCCCATTCATGCATTTCATGTTTGCATCTCCATCTTGAGACGCCGAGGGCAGATCCGGGTCGGCTTAACCGAACCCAGTAGATTAGCGAACGGTTCGGTCGCCGGTGACATTTCCGGGTCGGTTCACGGGTGAGCCGAAACAGGGGTGTTACAAGTAAGTGGTATCAGAGCTAACCCTTGGTTGATTAAGATGGTAGATGCGTTACAGGTTACATGTGTGCCGAAGCTGCTCCGAGCTGTACCGACAGGTATTTTTCTGTCTTAATGTTTTTGGTTTGCAGATTTTCTTACGAGTCGGTGGTGTGACAGGGTGAGCAGATCAGATCAGGAATTTGTAGCAGGATGGTGACACAGACCCGCCGGACACAGATCAGGACCCCATCGCCTCCAGTAGCCAGATAGGACAGTCCTAGCCCTGTTCACAGTGACGCCGCCTCTAGTCAACCTAGGACTGCCATGCCACCAGTAGAGGTCAGTGTGCCAGTTTCAGCTAGCCGACGTGGTGAGAGCCATCATCGAGACAGTTGCCGTGATCGAGATAGTCGTCAGGGACCTAGATAGTCGCAGGGACCGAGACAGTGGTCGTGACAGTTACCGCACCAGAAGTAGTCGACAGGAGAGAGACGCAGCGATTGCCAGGTTGGTGGAAGCTCAGATACAAATGCAGCAAAGTCAGGAAGAATTTAGGAGACAAATGCAGCAAGACCAAGAGGAATTCAGGAGAGAGCTCAGACAGATAGCTCTTTCTGTGGCCAGAACTGAGAAGAGACCAGCAGTAGGTGAAGAGGCACGGGGAGAGCCAGTAGTTTCCACGGACCCGCTGCCGCCGCCTCCTCCTCCACCGCTACAACAGAGGACTACTCCAACGACAGTTCCCCTATTTGCCCCACTTCAGGCGGGGATGAGACCGGACATCAGTGGAACCGCAGCAGTAGGTAGCGGGCAGACTGCAGGCGGAAGTGGAGCTGCAAGATTTGACGGTGTACCAACAGGTACGGGACCACAATTTCCTCGGTATGAGCAAGGAGAAAGATCGAACAGATCAGTGGATACGAGGAAATTGGAACTGTGGCAGTACGAAAAGTTCGTGAAGAATGGTGGACGACCTTTCTTTGGAAAGTTGGACGCGGAAGAGGCATTCTTGTGGATATCGTCAGCTATAGGAGTGTTTGACACTATGGCATGCCCCATGGAGCACCGAGTGCGCATCATCACAGGAGCATTCCAGGACGAAGCCAGGATATGGTGGAGTTCGGTCCAGAATTCTGTATTCGCCCATCGTCAGCCCCAGGACATCACATGGGAGGAATTTAGGGCGGAATTCGATGGAAAGTATTTCCCGCCAAACATCAGGAAGAGAAAGGAACGAGAATTCTAGACGCTGAGGCAGGGACCCATGACGGTGGTACAATACGAGACTAGGTTTAGAGCTCTGGAGAGATTTGCACCAGACTTGGTGTCCACCGAAGAAAGAAGGATAGAGCATTTTTACGAAGGCCTCCATCACGAGATCAGGATGGCCTATTTGGATAGGAAGTTCGCTACTTTCGGTGATGTTGTGAGAGCTGCAAGCGAGGCAGAACGAGTTATAGCTGCTAGACCTCGCCAGGATGTTGACCAGAGGCAGCAACATTCGAGGCCGTATCAGCCAGAGCAGGGAGAACAACAGAGACATCGGTTAGATGCACCAGTTGCCATGAGGGCTATGGATGCCCAAGTTCAGGGCTACAGAGCACCCTTCTGTCAGAATTGTCGACGTCGTCATGGAGGTGAGTGCAGAGCAGGCACAGATGCATGCTACAGATGCGGTCAGCGAGGACATAGAGCTGCAGAGTGCAGTGTAGGCACAGACGTATGCTATAGTTGCGGTCAACCAGGGCATAGAGTTGCAACTTGTCCAACTGGCCAGACCCAACAGGTGACACTCCCAGCACCTCCGCAGAGACTTGCACTCCGAGCTCCCCAGCAACAACCACAGCAGAGAGGCCAGCATGGTCAAGGTCAAGGCCAGAGAGGCAGAGACCAACAGCCACTGAGACAGCAGCAGAGAGGGCTTGTAGCTAGCATGACAGGACAAGAACAGCAGGCCTTGGATCAGAGAGGAATGCAAACAACACCACCACGAGGACCGTCCATTTCGGTACCACCTTGGGCAGCAGGGATGGACACAGCCACGATTGCTAAAGCACTGGAGGATACGACAAACGTGATAGGTACGCACGCGTCTCACCTCGGATTTCACATTTAGTAGATAGCTACCAGAGTGAAACCTCCTTAATCTAAAATTTCGAGGACGAAATTTTTATAAGGAGGGAAGGTTGTAAAACCCGTGACTCGAGTCAGGGTTTTACGTTACCGAACCAGTCGGTTCAACCGTTGGTTCGAGTCGAGTCAGTTTCATGAACCGCGTGCTGAGTCGAGGCCAGCCGTGAGTTATGAGCGATGAGAGTCAGGTGTACCTGAATATATGATGATAACGTCGAGAAGATGGTGAGATATGAGTTATCAGAATATATGAAAGTATGCAGTATTTTTTTCTTTTTATATGTTTGATCGTAGAAATAGTTTTAGGCCGAATAACGCGTTAGGACGCGTTGGATTATATTCGGGTGGGTTATTAGTTATAGAGCATGCCATTTGGATGTTGTTGTGTTTGTTTTATTTTATGGAATTTTTCCATATTTTTCTAGATTTTTTTAGAATTTATTACGAACTAGTTATTATTTTGACTCGAGTAGGAATCGAGTCAATACTTATTTACGAAACTGCCACTAGAGCATTTCTTCTCCCTCCCGACCCTTCTTCACCCAAACCCTCGCCGTTGTGTGCTGCTGCCGCCGCCGCCGACGCCGCACTGCCGCCGATCGACGCCGCTCAGCCTTGCCGTGCCGTCGCCGTGCCGCCACGACCGACCCCGGCCACCGATCGCCTGCCGGCGCGCCGCCGCGATGCCACGAAGCCGCCTCGGCCGTCGCCACTCCGGGCCGGATTCCGCCGCCGTTCGGTCGTCGTCGCCGCCGCTATGACCACCAGTCTCACCCTCTCGCCGTCGCCGACATTTCCCCCACCATCCCGAGCGCCGTCGAGGCCGGCCGCAGCCCCGATCGGAGCACGCCGCCGCCGCCGCCCATTTTCAACGCCGCCGCCGACAGCCATCGCCGCCCCGGCTACCTTGTTTGACACCACCATCGGACCAAGCTCGTCGAGCTGGTGCCGATAGACCCCCTGATTGCCCCGTCCCGAATCATCGCCGGAAAACCGTCGGAATCTGCCGGAAAACTGCCGACACTCGCCGAAAACTGCCGGAACCGCCGAAAATTGGATTCGTGGGAAATTCGCCGGATCATCCGCCGAACGCACCCGGTCCAATCTGATCGGACTTCGGACGCCGCTAGGTGCCGAATTCGAGTTTCGAGCCACGAAACGGAAACCCTAGCCGTCGCCGATTTTCGACGACGCGAGGTATAATTTATTTTAACTTAATTATTTGAAAGTATTGATTATTAGAATTGCATGCTAGGATTGGTGAATTGTGTGTTATAATAATATATATAAATGTAGATTTGATTAAGGATAAAATATGAAATTTGTTTGATTGAGTGGTGTTAAAAATGGAGGCTAAGAAACTAATTAGGGTAACTAGGTAATGATCATGATCTAATGCAAACTAGCCTAAGTAGACTTGCTAGAATTGATATAGGTTGATGTGTGTTGATTGATGCGTGATTGTGTTGATTGTGTGTGCATGCTATAGGATGTGTGATTCATCATGCGGGCGTTAGTTTTTAGCTTGATTGTGTAGGTACGGTGTAGGAGCTCGCCGCCTAGGCGCGTGGACCCGTTTGGAGCTTCTACCAGGTCCGTTTAGGACTCGTTCTCTGTTTTACGCTATTCTATTGTGTATTTGATTTATCATGTGCAGGACGAGTTAAGTGGCGTTTTATCGGATCCCACTTAACTCGGGCCATTTAGCCAACGATTTTCCGGATTAATAACCCTCGAGGATGAGATCCCTCGAGTTTGTTTTCGAACTTCAGATCCAGCTCACGTTGCCTTCGGGCCTATTGTATAAATCCCAACCCAGACCTATATATATGTATAGTTTTCGCGTTTTTAGTGAGAGATTGAATGAGGGAAATCCGACTACCGTGCTACGCGAGCGGGCACGTGTGAGTCGATAGTGGGCTCTGGAATGGTGTGCGGGCCGTTTCATTCCCGAGGGATCCTGACAACTCCACCTTTGAGTTCCTCAAACCCGGAGAAGTGTGGAGGTTCATGGGTACTGCATTGCAGCGCATGTCTAGACTTGTGGTTTCAAAGGGCACTAAAGGCGACTGCCTGAGAGTGCTCGGCCTTCGTACTCAAGGCCAGGAGTAATATGGAAGGTGCAGAGGGCGGAAAGGAATGAGATTTGATGCGAGAAGCGATAGAGAAATGGCCAAGGTATGAGAATGAGAAAGAAAGGGGGACGCTGTCGACCCGAGGGCGACGGCTCCCATATGTGCCCTGATGAGAGTTCTTGAGGAAGTATATGGTTTTCATTCAACAGGAGAGTTTGCTCTCCTGTGCCAGATTGATATTAGTTATTTTTCGGGCCGGTAACACTCGTTACTGACGGTTTTTCTATATATATGTAGGTGAGAAATGCGAGCGATGAAAGCTGTCGGGACTGCGGAGGAGCAGCACAGAACCGCGCACACATGTACCTGCCGCGTGTAATGTATAATGATGGTGTGTTATTGCTATGTGAATGATAATTAGAATGTTTTTGTCTTGATGAATTGCTTGTTATGAAATGAACGGATAGATGTGAATGAGCAGGGAGCCTTGAGTTCAGCCTCGGCTTAGATGAAAACAAATGAGATAATAATGGAATGTCGCGGTAGATTGTTATGTTTTATCGTATTTTGATAAAATATTTATATACCTTTGTTGTGGACAGGTTGGCCCTTATTGCACTTTTAGGGGAAATTCTGTCCGTTTTTACGTAGTAGTATATATTTTCTTTTGGTTTCTCATTTATTGTTTTGTCTTGTTTTTGCTTGTACATCATAGCATGCATGTAGGACCGCGTTAGAACCCAATCGTTCCCATTTATGCATTTCATGTTTGCATCTCCATCTTGAGACGCCGAGGGCAGATCCGGGTCTGCTTAATTGAACCCAGTAGATTAGCGAACGATTTGGTCGTTGGTGACATTTTCCGGTCGGTTCACGGGTGAGCTGAAACGGGGTGTTACACGGTCGGTTCGACTGTGGTCCGAGTTGGTTCAGCTTTCAGAACACGTGTACGGGGCCAAGGCCGATCGTGTGCACGTGCTATGAGGGTTCTTGTATACCCAAGTATTGATGATAGCGTCAGATGCGCATCAGCAGAGTGAGTTATTAGTAGATATGAGAGTATACAGTTGATGATTTTATTTTTTTATGTTGTGACCGTACAATTAGTTTAGGCTGAATAACACATTAGGGAGCGTTAGATGGTATTCGGGTAGGTTATTAGTTATATAGCATGTCATTTGGTTGTTGTTGTGTTTTTTTTATGAGATTTTTTCCATATTTGTCTAGATTTTTTTGAATTTATTACGAACTAGTTATTATTTTGATTCGAGTAGGAATCGAGTCAATACTTATTTACGAGTTTGCCACTAGGGGTGTTTTTCCCCAATCATCCCGACCGCCGTCGAGGCCGGCCGTAGCCCTGATCGGAGCACGCCGTCGCCGTCTCTGCCGCCCATTTTCGACGCCGCCGCCGACAGCCGTTGCCGCCCCGGCTACCGTGTTTGACACCACCATCGGACCAAGCTCGTCGAGCTGGTGCCGATAGACCCCTGACCCCGCCGACACTCGCTAGAACATCGTATTTTCCTTGTTGGTAGCCTAGGTCGGCCTGAGCCCAGATTCGACCACCATGCACGAAGTGCAACCGGGGTCAAAGAATTGACTCAGTCCGACACTGGGTCGTGTTATGTGTGTGAATCTTGTAATGCATCGATATTGTTTTGGAGTAGTGATAGCCGCCCCATAAAAAGGCTACGGCCGGGGTGAGTGAGGCACAGCGATTCCTCCATCGCACTAGAGTGCAGTGATTGCCGCCCCATAAAAAGGCTACGGCCGGGGTGTGTGAGGCACTGACACTGAGTGCAGTGATAGCCGCCCCATAAAAAGGCTACGGCCGGGGTGTGTGAGGCACTAGCACTAGAGTTGGCAGTGAGAGCTTCCCCACAAACGGGGTGTAGCAATCACGTGAGTGTAGTGATAGCCTCCCCATAAAAAGGCTCCGGCCGGGGTGTGTAAGGCACTAACACTAGAGTGCAGTGATAGCCTCCCCATAAAAAGGCTACGGCCGGGGTGTGTGAGGCACTGGCACTAGAATTGGTAGTGAGAGCTTCCCCACAAACGGGGCATAGCAATCACCTGAGTGCAGTGATAGCTTCCCCACAAAAAGGCTACGGCCGGGGTGTGCGAGGCACTGGCACTGGAGACGGTAGTGGTAGCCTCCCCATAAAAAGGCTACGGCCGGGGTGTGCGGATCACAGCGGACACCTCCTCCGCATTGTTTTGGAGTATAGCGGAATTGCTCCACCGCATATTAAAATAAATATATGGAAATGGTGGAATGTACTTGATTTGTTTTATTTATTATACTACTTAGTGTTGTAATCACTAACGCGGAATTGCCTCCGCAGGTGTGCAGATTCAAGATTAGATGATTGACAACTAGAGCATGGAGCAAAGTAATATGAGGACTCCTATTTTTATTTGTTTGAGAAATAAGTGTGGCTGCTGGGAAACGGTCTAAGACTGTGGGAACCTTTATTTTATACTTGTTTTAATTATTATACTCGGCATTTAGTAGTTTCATATTGGTAACACCTAGCCAGCTAGGCCCACAATATTATTGTGAAAAATGGCGGGTCGTTACAGATATAGTTATGTTATCGTCTATTAGATTCTAGTACACATATATGATTATGACATGTTGCATGGTGCCGTTAAGTTTTTCGGACTTCACGTGTAATGAACCGCCTATTTCGAGCCACAAGCCAAGTGTTACTATATGAAACTAAGTATCTCATAAATTAATTTTTTATTAATTTTCAAGATTTTAAATAAATCCCTAACAATAAATTTAATATACAAATGCTCGGAATAATCTAAGCCTCATGAACCAAACCAAAATCCCACTACTATGCAAACAATCTCGAGAAAAGAATAGTCCAATAATAGAGTCCTCCAGCTATCCTGACTCTACCCATCCTTCCATGCTCATACCTGCGGAGGTAATTCCGTGTTAGTTATAAAAACACTAAGTTGTATAATTACAAAAATAATTAATATATTCCACAACATATGAATCACGTCTTTTAGTGATTATGATCCTATGCTGAGCTCTTAATATGCTGAGAGGGTGGCCGCCCATTCAACTACAATCCCATGTATGCGCACACATGCTATGTGACCCTCAGCCTATAGGTACCGATATTTGCCATTGACTCACCCTCTCGATGTCACAAGTGCATAATGAGCTGTCTTGCGCCACTGCGCCCTATCATCCCTTTCGGCATGGGGGTAGGTATTTAATCTTTTAAGAATTTTAAGGGTGTTGCCCTATGTCAGACTGAGCCAATTTTTGACGCTGATTGCGCTTGGCGCATGGTGATCGAATGTTGACTTAGGCCGACCAAGACTCCCAGATCGAAATATATAACATTTCAAGTAATTATATGAACCTGGTATTGTCATGAGGAACCTGCAACTATGACACATGATCCTAAAGCCTTCCCTTTGTGAGTCAAATGTGCTCACAAACTATCCAAAGGATGTTTCATTTAACATCAACAGAACTCTCCTTTATATAGAAGAATATGTGTAGAATTAAAGAAGTCACTACATTAAATTTTATTAATATGTGTGGAATTCAAGAAGGTATTATTAAATTTTATAAAAAAGAACGAAATCACAAATAATTTTATTAAATACCAACAATTAGTTTGATAGTGAAAAGTCAAAAACTTATTATTTACTTAATGTGAATGAATGTTAAATCGCACTCACAACTCCCAATCCCAAAAATTTAATAAACAAAATTTATTTAAAACCATTCATAAATATCATTGTACCGATATGATAAAGGTCAATATTGATTCTTAAAAATAATATTTAGTTGAATAATATTTATGGTTCTGACACAATATGTATGATAATATTGTGTGGTTGTTGGGTGGCACTAACCTATGCTTGATGTTTGAGATTTCCTTCATGGGTGCTAAAGTACCCATCAACCAATTTTTGTACTACTTTTAGTTATTTTCTGACTACTAATCAATTGTTTGATTATCGTCCTTTTTCTTATATTTATGTATGTAAGCTTCCTTTGGCATTGGTCGATGATGGAAGAAGGATCGAGTGTGTAACAGTTCAAACATGGCATGTTTTTCTCATTCTGGTTATCCTCGCTACGAAGCTCACCCTGTTCATTCCTACTTTCCATTTTCATTCGCAAGCATAGTCTTTACAACAATTTATAGAATATCATTCAAATTCATTATTTAAACAATTCAATACATCACCGATCACAATCGGCAAGTACATGTGTGCACGACTCAATGCTACTCCTCTGCAGTCCCGACAGTACTTATTTCTCGCGATTCTCACCTACGTATATAATAGAAAGATGTCAGTAACAAGTGTTACCGGTCAAAAAATAACTTATATCCATTTGAGCCTCTTGTTGAAAAAAACCTCATATACTTCCTCAAAAACTCTCAAAAGGGCAGTAATGGGAGTCATTGACCTCGGGCGGCAGCGTCCCCTTTCCATATCATTCCCTTTCCTTGGCCATTTAAACTATCCCATTACGTGGGAAAATTATTTTTTGTTCTCTCGGCCCTCTACATCTTCCATATTACTCCTAGCCCTGAGTACAGAGGCCAAATATTCTCAGGCATGCAACTTTAATACCCTTTTATGTCACAAGTCTATGCATGTGTTGCACAGCAGTATCCATGAACCTCCACACTTCTTCAGGTTTAAGGAACTCAAAGGAGGAGTTATCATAATTCCACAGGAATGGAGTGGATGCTCACAAGTTTTAGAGCCCACTTTGACAAACACACGCCCTATCTCAAGGTGTGGCCGTCGATTTCCCTCGTCACACATCTCACTGAAAACACAAAAACTACATATAAATGGGCCTGGGTAGGGAATTTAGTAAAATAGGCCGAAGGCATCATCATTTGAATCTGAGTTTCGAAAACATACTGGGTAGGGAAATTAATCTAGAAATACGATTGGAAAAATGGCCCGTGTAGAGTGGGATACGATAAATTCACTACTTGATATGCCCTCTTTCCTATTATAAGCAAAACATGACAGAATGAGACAATAAATCAAGAGTGAGTCCTAAACGGACCTGGTAGAAGTTCCAAGCGTGTCCTCGTGCCTAGGTAGCGAGATCCTACTCCGTACCTATACATCAAATCTAGAAGCTAATGCCCGCTAATTGAATGTTGCATCAAATATTCTATAGCATACACACACCACATCATAGATCAATTACACATAATGTTTCCTACGATATGTTGCATTAGATTACGATAATTACTTAGTTTATCTAATTAATTCATTAACATCCGTTTTAATACACTTCAACCAGGCAATTCATATTTTATGTTTTATTTACAATAAAAATATCCAGCACGTCAATTCATCAATCTTAGCATGGTGTCTTAACAATCATCAATTTTAAATAATTAAGTCAGAGGTAATTATACCTCATGTCGTCGGCACTTGGCAATGGCTAGAGTTTCATTGCATGTCTCAGAGCTCTAATTCGGCACTCACCAGCATCCGAAGTTCAGTCAGGTTCGACTGGGTGAGTTCAGCAGAAGATCTGGCAAATTCTAGCCAATCCGATTTTTCGGTGGCTTCTAGCAGTTTTTTGGCACTTTCGGTTGTTTTTCAGAGACCTTCCTGTAGTCTTTTGACAACTATTGTCGGCTACCACTACCAGCGAGAAGGTGGTGGTATGGGATACTGTTGGCACCTGCTCGACGAGCTTGATGCGTCTAGAATGTCAATCTAGTCGGCGGAGGTAGCGGAGGTGGTGGCTTGCTGAAAAAGGCAAAACAGGGTTGTCAGCTGTGGGGTGTGGAGATCCGGCCAATGTGGGTGACACTGGTCTCCGCTCTCATCGGGGAAGGTCGTGGGAGTGTCGGTGACGATGGTTGCCAACGGCGGAATGGGCGACGATTGCGCGGCTTGAGGGCTCGCCTTCCTTACATTGTGGAGGCTGAGTGATGGCCTAGGGCGCTCGGGGTGACACGACAACGGCACAGTGAGGCTTGGCGGCATCAATCGGTGGTGGCGTGGCATCGGCGGTGGAGTCAGAGGTGAGTTTAGAGGTGGCGGCAAGGGTTTGGAGGGGAAGGTGTCGGGTGGAGAAGAAATGGGTCAATGGCGATATTGTAAATAAAAGTTAACTTGACTCCGACTCGAGTTAAAAATAATAACTAATTCTTCATCCTAAAAAAAATCTTAAAAAATAGGGAGAAATTCTATAAAATATATTACCCACTATAACACTACAATGACATGTTCTATAGCTAATAACCCACCCAAACTTCCCCATAACGCGTCCTAATGTTGTATTCGGCCTAAATATAATTCTATGATCAAATACATAATATATATATATACACTGCATACTTTTATATATTCTAATAACTCATTTCTCACCATCTTTTTGACGTTATCATTATATATTCAGATATATCTGACTCTCATTGCACATAACTCATGGCTAGCCTCGACTCAACATGCGGTTTATGAAACTGACTAGACTCGAACCGACTGGTTCGATAATTTAAAACTCTGACTTGAGTCCTGGGTTTTACAGCCTTCCTTCCTAAGAAAGATTTCATCCTCAAAATTTTAACCAAGGAAGTTTCAAACTCATCCATAATCTGAAAAAAATAATCTCTAGTAAGTTACCTAGTTGTGAAGCTAGTTGCTCAAATATTTTTGGGTATCGCTTCTTCATCTCATCCTCGCGTTCCCATGTAGATTCTTCGACTCCTCTTCAATTTCATTGCACTCGTACTAGGGCAACTTCTTTTCTTTGGAGAATCTTCACTTTGCGATCCACAATCCAAACTGCTTCTTCCTAATACATTAGGTCTGGTTGCAGCTCTATCTCTCTAAAGCTGACAACATGAGAGTTGTTTGGATGGTACTTCTTAAGCATTGACACATGGAAGACATTATGCACAACTGATAGGTGAGGTGGCAGTGCTAGCCTATAAGCCACTGATCAAATGTGCTCGATCACATCAAACTGTCCAATATATCGTGGACTGAGTTTCCCTCATGTCCCGAATCTCGTGTTTCCCTTAGTCAGAGAAACGTTCAGGAGAACGTGATCTTCTAACGCAAAATGAACCTCACATCTGTCCCAACCTTTTTGCCTATCCTAAGCTAGCCTCATCCTCTTCCTGATCCGCATTACCACTTCCTGTGTCTGCTGAATCATCTATGGCCCAACTACTACAAGCTTGCTACCCTATATCCAACACACTGAGGATCGACATGGCCTGCCATACAATGGCTCGAATGGTGACATTCCTATCGTGGCTTGATAGCTATTTTGGTAGGAGAACTCCACTAGAGGTAAGTGATCTTCCCAACGTCCTCCAAAATCCAAAATACATGCTCAGAGAAAATCCTCTAGGATCTGTATGGTTCTCTCAGTCTGCCCATCTGTCTGAGGGTGAAAGGCTATGCTGAATCTTGATTCAATGCCCATAGCTACCTGAAAGCCTTCCAAAATCGAGATGTGAACCTTGGGCCCCTGTCTGATATAATCTCCCGTGGCACTCCATGTAGTCTAACTATCTGGCTTGGTCCACCATGGCCAAAGTGGTCAATGGGTAATCTGTCCTGATTACTATGACCCATACTATGTTCTTCTGTAGGTGGGTCCTAGGTAAACTAACTACAAAATCATACGTTATGCTCTCACACTTCCACTCTGGGGTTTCCAATGGTTGTAGTGTTCCACCTGAGCATACGTGCTCCGATTTCACTTGCTAGCACACTAAACATATAGCAACTATGTCATATACCTCTCTTTTCATTCCTGGCCACCAATATGTTCGTCAGACATTGTGGTACATCTTTACTCCACCTGGATGCACTGTGCATCTTGACATGTAAGCTTTGTGAAGAATAGTACTTCGAAGTTCGAGACACTCTCGAGCATTTGGCACAAAGAGTCAACCTCTCAGTCTGACTAACCCATCTACATCTCTAGCCAATTCCTAATGTGTTCCCTGGTACAACCATTACTTCAATTGTGGATCTACTTCTTATACAATCCTGATCTAGTCAAGTACACCCAGCTGAATGGTCAATTGTGCCATCATTCCATCCAACTGTCTCTGGCTAGTAGTATATTAAGTCACTGACACTGCTGCCAATCTTGCAGAGTACGAAACTCCTGGCTTCCTACTCAATGCATCTTCTACCACATTAGCTTTGCCCTCATGGTACACTATGTCAATCTCGTAATCTGCTAACATCTCTAACCATCTTCTCTATCAGCTGTTCAAATCCTTCTGCATGAAGATATATTGCAAACTCTAATGATTTGTCAAAGGTCTGAAAGATGTTCCATACAAGTAGTGCATATATATTCTACGTGTGAATATGACTGTTGCAAGCTCCAAGTCATGTGTAGGATAGTTATGCACATGCATCTTAAGTTGGCGTGATTCATAAGCTATAACCTTATCCTTCTACATCAAAACATGACGTAGTCCAATTCTGGAGGCATCCGTGTACACTATAAAATCCTCGTGTCCCTCGAGCAATGTGAGGATAAGCACCAAAGTCAATCTCTCCTTCAGTGTCCTCAAACTCTGCTCACATTCCTTCGTCCATTTAAACCGTTCCTCCTTCCTAGTCAACTGTGTAAGAGGGGCTACTATGGAAGAGAAATCCTGAATAAACTATCTGTAGTACCCAGCTTGGTCTAGGAAACTCCAAACCTCGGTAGGTGTCTTCGGTTGCTCCCATTGTACTACTGCTTCTATCTTGGCTGGGTCTACTAAGATGCCTAATATTGAGATGGTATGGCCAAGAAAGTTCACCTTTGAGAGCCAAAAACTTCACTTCGAAAACTTCTCGTACAACCTATGCTCTCTCAGCGTCTGCAACACTATCATCAGATGTTGCTCATGCTCTTCCCTCGACGATAGTATACTAGTATGTCAACTACAAAGACGCTCACAAACTGGTCCAAATATAGACTGAACACTCTGTTCATCAAGTCCATAAATGCTCCTAGAACATTGGTCAATCCAAAAGGCATGACCAAAAACTCATAGTGTCCATATCTAGTCTTGAATGCAATCTTTGGGATGTCTTCTGCTCTAATCTTCAAGTCGTAATATCTTGACCTCAAATCAATCTTCAATAAGATGCACCACATGGGGAAACACTCAGTTTGTCCATGATCCAATAGTGTCTGTAACTGTTCATTTAGTTCCTTGAGCTCAATAGGTGACATCCTGTATGGAGCTCTAGAAATTGGTATTGTTCCAGGCATCAGCTCGATGGCAAGGTCTACCTCTCTATCTGGTGGCAATCCAGTAATCTCCTATGGGAATACATCAGTGAATTTTCTAACCACTCGAATCTCCTCAATGCTCGGCTTGTTCCCTGAACCACTCTGCTCAGCATTGCCATTATTAGTTCATTGCCTCTATCTAGCTATCTCACTACATTCTGATAGGATATCCATCCTTGCTTTCTATCTCTGCCCTGACCTTGGAAGATAAAGCGGCATCTTTCGTGGCCGAAAGTTACCTTCTTTCTTTGGCAATCTATCAAGGCTCCTTGCTTGGACATCTAGTTTATTCCAAATATCACAACAAATTCTTATAGTATGAACAATATCAAATCAACTACAAGTTATCATTGTTGAATCTCAACAGGGACATTACGCACACACTCGCCTGTAGCTATCACACTACCAGTGGGAGTGGACACTAATAGTGAATGTCCTAACTCTTCCATTTTACATCCAATTCTAGTTGTGTGTGTGTAAGAAATAAATGAGTGCGTGTAATCAGAATCAAATAAGACTTGTGCAGGTACAAAGCCTACTGAGAGCATACCTGTCACGACTATCATATCCTCAAGTGCCTCAAGTGCCTCTGCCACAGTGGCTACATACATCCTCACTGGCTACTGTTGTGCTGGGGCTGGAGGTCCTGCTAGTGGTGCAGCCTGATTATGAGCTAGCGGTGCTTGTTGCCTATCCTCTACCGTCTAGCTTGCCCTGCAACCATGTACCCTTTGTGGTTCTGTCCCCTCTGCTACTGTCTCGGTGGTTGCTGGTCTTCGCCTCTCTGGCCTTGACCTTGGTTCTGTTGGCCTCTCTGATTTGGTTGCTATTGGAGAGCTGCGAGTGCAAATCTCTGCGGAGGCACTGGTAATGTTACCTTTTGGGTCTGGCCAGTTGGACAAGTTGCGGCTTTATACCCTAGTTGACTGCAACTATAACATACCCTAGTGCCTACTCTGCAATCTATGGCTTGATGTCTTGGCTGACCGCAACTATAACAAACATTCGTGCCTACTTTGCATTCAGCACTATGATGGTATTGGCAATTCTAACAGAAAGGTGCTTTGTAGCCCTAGACTTGGCCATCCATAGCCCTTATGGCAACTGGTGCGTCTGTTCGACGTCTCTTTTGTGCTCCCTGCTCTGGCTAATACGGCCTTGGATGTTGCTGCTTCTAGTCAAAATCCCAGTGAGTTCTAGCAACTATTACTCGCTCTGCCTCACCTGCAGCTCTCACAACATCACCGAAGGTAGCAAACTTTCTATTCAAATAGGCCATCTTGATCTCATGATGGAGGCCTTCATAAAATAGTTCTATCCTTCTTCCTTCGGTAGGGACCAAATCTGGTGCAAATCTCTCTAGAGCTCTAAACCTAGTCTTGTATTGCACCACCATCATGGGTCCTTGCCTCAAGGTATGGAATTCCCGCTCCTTCCTATTCCTGATATTCAATTGGAAGTACTTTCCATCAATTCAGCTCTGAATTCCTCACAAATGATGTCCTGGGGTTGCCAATGAGGAAATGTGGAATTCTGCACTAAATCCCACCATACTCTAGCTTCATCCTGGAATGCCCATGTAATGATGTATACTCTACGCTCCGTCGGGCATCCCGTTCTACCAAACTCTCCAATGGCCGATGATATCCACAGAAATGTCTCTTCCGCATCCAACTTCCAAAAGAAAGGTCGTCCACCATTCTTCACGAACCTTTCATATTGCCACAACTATAGATTCCTTGTATCTACTGATCTATTCGATCCTTCTCTTAACTCATATTGTGGGAACTGTGATCCTATACCTGCCGGTATACTGTCACATTCTGCAGCTCCACTTCCACCTATAGTCTGCCAGTTATTTGCTACAGCGTCCACTAACATCTGATCCCATTCTTGCCTGAAATGGGGCAAATAGAGGAGCCGTTGTTGGAGTAACCCTCTATTGCAGTGGTGGAAGAGGAGGCAGTGTTGAAGAACCTATGGAAACTACTGGCTCTCCTCATGCCTCTTTATCCACTGCTAGTCTCTTTTCAACTTTGGCCGCTGAAACAGCTATCTGCCTGAGCTCCCATCTGAATTCCTCTTGTTTTTGCTATATTTGTATCTACACTTGAGCTAAACTAGCAATCACTGCATCCCTTTCTTGTCGACTGCTTCTACTACGGTGAGTGTCAAGGCGACTATCTCGCAGATGGCTCTCACTTGGTCTAGTAACTAAAACTGGCATACTGACCCCTTTTCGTGGCACTGTGGTCCTCTGTTGACTATAGGTTGCGTCACTGGGTCCATGGTTGGGACTCTCCTGTCTGGACAATGGAAAGGATGGGGCCTTGATCTGCGTCCTAGATTTCACCATCCTCCTAGTTCTCCCTACTCTAATTTGATCACCCTGTTACACCACTGTTCAGTAAGAAAATCTGTAAACCAAAAATATTAAGATAGAAAAATACCTATTTGTATAGCTCATAGCAGCTTTCGAACACATGTAACCTGTATTGCATCTACCATCTTAATAAACTAAGAGTTAGCTCTGATACCCCATTTTGGTTCACCCATGAACTGAATGGAAAATATTACCGACTACTGAACAGTTTGCTAATTTATTGGATTCAGTTACGTTGACCCGGATCTAGCCTCGGTATCTCAAGATGATCATGTAGCATGCAAAGCATGGATGAGATGTGTGGGTTCTAACATTGTCCTAATGCATGCTATGATGTACAAACAAGTAAATGAAGAAAACAAAAGAAAAGTTCATAGAAATATCTATTTTAAAAATGAAATGGATAGAGTTTCCCCTAAAAGTGTAATAGAGGTCACTCTATCGATGACAACAATACATATTTATAGCAATAAAAATAAAAAACACAGCCCAAACACGGTATGTTTTTCACATTCTAGTTATCCTCGATTCATAGCTCACCCCGTTCATTCCCACTTTCCATTTTCATTTGCATGCATAGTATTTATAGTAGTTTACATAATATCATTCAAATTCATTATATACACAGTTTCATACATCACCAATCACAGTCGGCAGGTACATGTGTGTGCGATTTAGTACTGCTCCTTCGCCATTCCAAGAGTACTCATTCCTCGCAATTTTCACCTACATATATACTACAAAGACGTCAGTAACAAGCGTTACTGGTCTAGAAATAACTAATAGCAATCTGACATAGGAGAGCTAATCCTCTTGTTGAATAAAAACCTCATATACAAGGGTAGTAATGGGAGTCATCGACCTCGGGCAATAGCATCCATTTTCCATATCATTCTCTTTCCTTGGCCTTTGAAATTATCCCTTTGTGAGGGAAAATCATTTTCTTTCTCCTCAGCCTTCTACATTCTCCGTATTACTCCTGACCCTGAGTATAGAGGCTATGTACTCTCAAGCATGCGCCTTTAATATCCTTTTACGCCACAAGTCTAGACATGCACTACACGGTAGTAATCGTAAACCTCCACACTTCTCCAGGTTTGAGGAACTCAAAGGTGGAGTTATCAGGATCCCTTGGGAATAGAGTTGACGCTCACCGGTTCCATAGCCCGCTTTGACAAACACACGCCCTATCTCAAGACGTGGCCGTCTATTTCCCTCCTCACACATCTCACTGAAAACACGAAAACTACATATACATAGGCCTAGGTAGGGAATTTCGTAAAATAGGCCTGAAGGTATCGTGAGCTGAATCTGAGTTTCGAAAATATACTCGAGGGATCTCATCCTCGAGGGTTATTAATCCGGAAATACGATCGGCTAAATGGCCCATGTGGAGTGGGATACGATAAATCCACCACTTGACGCGTCCTCTTTCCTGTTATAAGCAAAACATGATAGAATGAGACAATATATTATTGAGAGCAAGTCCTAAACGGACCTGGTAGAAGCTCCAAACGTGCCCTCATGCCTAGGCAACAAGCTCCTACTCTGTACCTACACATCAAATCTAGAATCTAACACCCACTAACTAAATGATGCATCAAATATTCTATAGCATACACACACCACATCAAACATCAATCACACATAATGTTTCCTATGCTACATTGCATTAGATTACGATAATTACTCAGTTTATCTAATTAGTTCCTTAGCATCTGTTTTAATCCACTTCAATCAGGAAATTCATATTTTATTTTTATTTACAATAAAAATATCTAGCACATAAATTCATCAATCCTAGCATGGTGTGCTAACAATCATCAATTTTAAATAATTAAATTGAAGGTAATTATACCTAGCATTGTGAGCAATCGACAACAGCTAGAGTTTTGTTGTGCATCTCAGAGCTCTAATTTTGCCCTTGCCAGTGTCCGAAGTTTGGTCAGGTTCGACTGGGTGAGTTTGGCAGAAGATTTTGTGAATTCCAGCGAATCCGGTTTTTAAGTGAGCTTCATGCAGTTTTTTGGCAACTATTGCCGGCGGCGGCTAGCGGTGAGATGGTGGTGGTATGGGGTACCGTTGGCATTGGCTTCACGAGCCTGACGCATCAACGATGTCGACGTGGTTTGCGAAGGTGGTGGCTCACCGGAAATGGCAAAACAGGGATGTCAGCAGTGGGGTGTGGTCATCCGGCCGATGTGGGCGGCGTTGGGCTAAGTGGAGTGAAGGCTCAGCTTCCTTGTGTTGTGGAGGCCGGGCAATGGTCAGGGGTGCTCAATGCAGCATGACCATGGCACGACAGGGCTCAGCAGCCTCAATCGGTAGCAGGATGGCATCGGAAGTGAGCACAAGGGCGGTGGTGAAGGTGTATCAGGTGGAGAAGAAATGGATCGGTGGCTATATCGTAAATAAAAGTTGACTCGACTCCAACTCGAGTTAAAAATAATAACTAACTCGTAATGAAGCATAAAAGAAATCCAAAAAAAGGGAAAAATCCCATAAATTATATTACATACTATAACACCACAATGACATGTTCTATTGCTAATAACCCACCCAAACTTCCCCTATAACGTGTTCTAATGCGTTATTTGACCTAAATATAATTCTACGATCAAATACATGATATATATATATCTTATAACGCATTTCTCACTATCTTTCCGATGTTATCATCATATATTCAGGTACACCTGACTCTCATCACTCATAACTCACGACTGGCCTCAACTCAGCACGCGGTTCATAAAACTAACTCGACTTGAACTGACGGCTAAACCGACTGGTTCGCTAATGTAAAACTTTGACTTGAGTCACGGGTTTCACAGAGTGGCTCATGGTAGGAGGTATCGGTCATTTGTTTATATGTTATAAATTCTCATGAATTGTTGTGATTATGTACTTGGAGATTGTAAGCTAAACTTGGTTAGTGAAATTATAGCTATGGAATGTAATATGTTAAGTAATACTCTTGGATATATTAGCATGGTGTGTTTTGTGTGTTATGTCATTTCATTTAACTAACTTTCGGTGCAGGGGAGTTAAATTTGAGCTAATAACTAACAATCTTTTGCAGGATTTTGTTTAAGCTCCACAGTTTGGTAACTGATGATCGAAGCACAAGGTATGCTAAATATATTTGGTTGCAACTATGTGGTGTTTCAAAGTAACGTAGAATAGAGGAGCATATAGTTCACACCGTTAAAAGAATCCACATGAAGACCAGTTGTTCAAACTTGAGTCTTGTAGCACTTGAAGAATGCCATGTGTCACTGTAATATGAATAATTAGCATGCACCAAATAAAAGTCTTGTAAGATTTTTTGTCTTAAGCTTTGCAAAGTGTTGAGATCTACTTCCGTAATATTTGTATCAGTCAATAGCCTAATGAATAACTTTTTAAATTACAACATCATGGTTTGGTATATTCGGGCAAAATTGGAGGTGCTACATATAGTATTTGTTGTACTATGTGATCATTTCATTTCAATGTAAAGAGATGCTAAACTAATAAGAAATTGGTTGTTTCCTAAGCTCATCACGTCATCAGATTGGAAGGTTGATGTTTGACATTTTTATCTTGATCTTTCCCAGCACAACAATTGTATTATGATTCTTGTCCGAGTTGCCAACCCATGTACAAGTTCACTTACCTACTTTACTATTCATAAAATGGAGTGATGAATTCGGATTATGATGCCTCTATCCACAAAATTGTTATCTAGCTAAAACTTCTAACATTTTTTGCAAAAGACACTAAACTTTGTTTAGAGTTGCTTTGAGCCAATTTTGTTTGTTTATTTATTTAGAATGTGGTGTTGATATGTCCTCCTTTAGTTAAAATCAAATATCTATTTATTTTTTTATTGTTTGCATCTTTTATAGCTACCCTTATTGTAACGACCCACCCGTTCCAAGCCACGAGCTAAATGTTACTATATTAAACTAAGTGTCTCATAAATTAATTTTCAATTAATTTCAAGATTTTTAAATAAACCTATGACATAAAATATAATATAATAAATTCTCAAAATAATTTAAGTCTCATAAACTGAACCGAAATCCCACTGTCATGCAAATAATCTACAAGTATAACAACATATAAAAAAAAATTAGTCTAATAATAGAATCCACCAATTATCCTGACTTTACCCATCGTTCCATAATGCTCACACCTGTGAAGGCAATTCCATGTTAGTGATAAAAACACTGAATTATATAATTACAAGAAAGAAGTTAATATATTCTACAATATCTGAATTTGAGTCTTTTAGTGATTATGAGCCTATGACAAGCTATTAATATACCAGGATGGTAGCCCCCCATCAATGTACAGTTCTATGTATGCGCACATACGCTGCATGGCCCTCGGCCTGTAGTTACTTATGTTTGTCATTGACTCACCCTGCTTGGTATCACAAGTACATAATGAGTCGTCTTGTGCCACTGCACACTGTCACACCTTTCGGCATAGGAGCAGGTATTTAATCTTTCAAGAATTTTAAGGGTGCTGCCCCATGTCAGACTGAGCCAATTCTTTAACTCTAGTTGCGCTTTAAGGGTGCTGCCCCACGTCAGAGTAAGCCAATTTTTTGACCCCAGTTGCGCTCGGCTCATGGTGATCGAATGTGAGCTCAGACCAACCAAGACTCCCAAATAAGAATATAAAACCTAAAATTTTGTTGAGGCCTATGACACGCAATCCTAATATGAATGAAACTTTTCTAAAGCCTTCCATTTGTAAGCCAAATGTGCTTACAAGCTATCAAGAAGATGTTTCATTTAACATAAAAAAAATCTCCTTTATATCGAAAAATAAGTGTAGAAATCAAGAAGTCATTATATTAAATTTTATAGAAAAGAACATAATCACACATAAGTGTATTAAGTACCAACTATTTGTGTGATAACAAAAAGTCAAAAAGAATTGACTATTGAGTTAAAACGAATGAGTATTAAGTTGCACTCACCATTCTCAATCCCAAAAAATTTTAAATAAAATTTATTTAAAATTATTGATAAATATTATTATACCGGTGCTCTAAAAATTATAATTAATAATTTATAATGTTAATTCTTAAGAATTAATTTAATTATATATTATTTATGGTTCGTTCTAAAAGTTATAAAATCTTAAATAAAATAACCTAATTATTTTTTTCTAGGTTTTACACCTACTATTGGCTCCCCGAGGGCATGGTCATCCTCCTCACCTTCACGGTTCATCATCTCGGGCAGGTTCATCGATTCATCAAACCGAGTAAGAGGTTGTAGTTGGACATGACACTGTTATTGACTTTTCCTCCTCCCGGCTACTTTTCAAAAGAAATCATTTAATGACACAAAATTGAAACCGCCAACTCCAACTTAACTGATATAATGTTGATGATGGTGATTACCTCTTCTAAGTCATTAGTTTTATAGTAAATTCTGAGTAATCAATCAACGTTAATGTATAGCAGGGCTTTGCCTGAAGTTAAAGGTACTTGTGTGGCATATGGCAAAGCTGAAATTTTGTATCTTTGCCTTGTGCTACTATAAAGCAATATATGGTTCACTCTTGTCTACTTAAATTCTTGCGAGCTTGGCAATTACCCTGTCAACCTAAACTATATTTTTGTTGGGTTGTCTATGTCCCTTAGGGTGTTTGTTTCTTAGCATTATTTTTATTTTAATTTTTTTATGCTTCCAACTGTTTTTGGTTCATTTGTTTCGAAACCATGTTTAGTTCTGATTTACCAGTGTCAAGAAGCCGTGAAATTGGTTCTTTTCTAAACTCGTAAAAAGCAATTTTTTAGTTTGCTTGTTGAAATGTGACCACCCAAAAAGATGGGAATCATAAAACAAGATTGTAACGACAATTTTGGTAATTGATAGTGGTTGATTCTTACGATTGCAAAGTTAGTTGCTGCTGTCATTTGTTTTGTTATCTTACAAAGATTTATGCCAGTTTAAACTTTTATGATTCAAGATTTCTGAAAACATGCTACAGTAGGATAATAAAACCTGATTGTTTTTGGGACAGTTTTTTATTAAATCCCCTTTTATTTTTTCATACCTGCTTCTGTTAAGTGTTTAAAAT